>JAJOHG010000076.1:0-123371 GCA_021029095.1 Phellopilus nigrolimitatus
TACTACTTTGAGATGTTATATGTGTATAATGACATCCTAAAATCAAACAAAATAGCTACATGCAATGAGGTCAAATCCAAATATGATGGTTGTTTCTCTTGCAAATTGGTGTCTTGTCCCTTGTTCATTTTTTGATCACAGCAGAGACTATGCTGGATGGTAGTCATCTGCAAGTCTTCAGCTTAATTTTTGTCTAGAGAATTTTGTCTGAAGATTTGGCAGGGCTTTTCTTTTTGTTGTAAAACCTCAAGGCTATTTTTTGACTGGCCACTGTAAGCATAATGAAGGCAAAATCAGAGCAATGATATATTTATAGAGATTATTTAGGGTGGCTTAAGTATCTTTGAGAAAGATTTGTTATTCTCTGGAAAGGGAAAATCTATTCTGCAAAAGGAGGATACCTGAAATTGACAGACAAAACATTTCAAAAGGTCAGAAGCTCCCTAAATTTATGTAAAGATGCTCTAAATACCTTGCAGAATCATAACGAGCTCAGATGGATGCCGAAGAGAGTCAAAAAGCAGAATATATGCAGCATATATGCAGGTGTGACGGCCTGTGACTCAGGGATATAAGCTGAAGTAATTCTGACCTTTCTGGGCAGCCGACAGGAGTGGAACGTCGTTCCGTTCCAACTTTGAATGACCCTATTGTAAGCTTGAGTCGTTCGCGGAAACCGAGATCTTGCCATTTTAGGCACATGGCCGCATATACCCAGCATCGACTCCAACATCTTGTTGATGTTCGCGGACAAGGAACAAGAAATAAAACAAATGGTATCAGCTGAAGACACATGGTTCATCTTCCCAGGTCCTCTGGTGAAATTACGAGGGGGAAAATATGACGAGGGAACGGCGTAGATACTTGGGCAAATGGTGTGTGACTCCTCATCACGGTGTGTAAAGGACTGACTAGCGACTGTAGCTATAAGTACAGTATAGTACCGCTCCTTTACACACCTAATCGACTTTCTCATTTTATAATTTCCGCATTCCACATTTTATTGAAATAACCTCATAGCACACTTCTACATGCACTGAAGATACTCTGTATAAAATTTCGAGCTCAAACTTGCCCGAGAAAAATAAATAGGGTCCATTCAGGTTTTACGGCCATTCATCACATGGACCGGTCCTTGAGACAGCCCCGGTCCTTGAGACACCCCTTATATTTTCCTTCCACAACAGCTCGGGACCATCTTGGGTGTTTTAATGGGTCAATACATGGTTGAACTGAGTGTTCCTGGAGTTATAGAAAAATTGCTCATGTACTTTTTCAGATATAGGTAAAATGCACCTTTTTGACCAAAACAGCCAAACTTGTTCGCTTTCCGGAGCCCTTATTTGGACCAATTAAAATCTTTAAAAAATCACAGGAGCACTCCTTTCTGCATTGTAAACTAAATCGCGCAAAAATATTGAGGAAAAACGAGCAAGAACTGACTGCATAAAACATTTTGTCGCAAAACCTCTGTTGAGTGACCAAACGCAGTCACGTGACGCTTATGCGCTTACGGTCCGTTCGAACTTGATTTCGAGTTCTCCAATTCATTTCTCGGCCGAAATGGTTCATTTTTTCAGTTGATCGAAAAATTCAGTAGTCCTCTTGGATATAGCAAAAAATATCTTCCGGTTGTGATGTGTAATACTAGGAAAAACGTTGAAATTGACCGTGAGAAAAGAAGTGTCTCAAAGAGTGGTGAACACCAAATTCCTGCTTCAGAATCGATTATTTATTATCTCGCTCATTTCTCAACTGATTGTCTTAAAGATTTGCGTGAATGTCGTTGAGTAAATTTTTTCTCTTGACGAAATCGAGCCAGGGACGGTCAGGGTACACGATCAAGATGTGGTGTCTCAAGGACCGGTCCATGACTGTAAATATTATTGCCGTTTTCATAGCTGTTGGCGGAGTTCGAAATATCAACTTTTTTGGCCTCGAAGCTTCAAAAATATGCTGCTCACTCAATTCTTCACATTTTTCTTTCGTTCAAGCTGGAAAATAATTGTATATACTGTATCAATCATCAGATGTATTGAAATAATGTACTTTCTAGAATGGATGTGCCGATCTATGAAATCAGGCAGTGCATACATGCTCTCAGAAGGTGTCCAGACATCTTGAATTTTTGCAGCCTCAGTTTTGGAGCTATTGACATGATTGCTTTTGCAGAGTACTTAGATAACTGCCATTGAGTGGGTATAAGTCTTACTTTTTTTAATTACACATTGCAATAGCCTTCCATACATGAATTTATCTGGTCTTTGTTTTGTTTTGTTTTGTTTTTTTTGGCGGGGGGGGGGGGGGGGGGTTTCTGCTGCCCAAATACTTGGTTAATTGCACCTTGCCATCAATTTCCTGCAAAAAAGTAGAACTTGTGATATCTAAATGGCATCTATATAAGTGCCTTGGATTAAACGAAGCTGGCGGCAAGTATCGGAGGTCAAACAATTCACGCATTACATATTTCTGGCTTTCGGAGCAGCGGCGATCAAAGTTATATAAGCGATGTGTCTGTAGCAACGATCTCGAAGTGTACATGTATGTTCTGGTAGAATATTCATCGTGTTTTCATGCTATGCGCTCCAGATTTAGGGATGGCTGGGCGTGATATACCAGCCCTGAGCATCGGGAAATTCACCGTGTTTGTTCTGCTGTCCCTCTTCTTCTCCCCGCTTTCCTTCAATGTCGACAGCACACTGGCTATCAACCTCGACACCGGGGATGGGGGGTTTGGACTTGTCTCAGACTGTTGGCGTCGTGTATTGGGGTGAGCACACCGTTTGCAAGTGTTAGAGCTCCCGCCCACTAACGGTGACTCCAAGGATTCCTTGTATCAACAGTGTATGTGGACGTTGCATCGTGCAGCTTGACGATTCTAATTTGCCTTTGAAGCTTGCTCGGTGTTACTATTATTCAAGGATTCATATATTACAACAATAATCAAGATAAACTGCCGCTGAGATTGTTCGTGACCACCTTAATGTACGTCTCGTATTTCCTTCCTCGCTTTCTCCCACGCGCTCAAAATCTCTTATAGATTACTCGACGTTGCTTCCTCATGTCTGTCATCGCATTTGTTGTACTATGGGCTGGTACGTTTCTGGCAGATTCTGCGAAATTTGACAGTCAAGTGTATCTCATGTTTGGTACACCTTCTAAAGATACAAAACTATGGCAATACATATGCCCTCGTCCACATCCCAACGTGCGCTACTCTCCCGTCCCTTTCCTGACCATCACGTAGTAACACTCCACAACATTGACGTTAAGGACTTTCTTCGTCGAGTATATCGTCACCTCATTTGTCGCGTTTTTGTGGGTATCTACTTGTGCACAAATAACTATACTACTGACTAAGAAATCCACCAAATAGGTCGCAGATATTTTATGCAGTTCAAATATACAAACGTATGTTTTCATCTTTTATACATTATGGAATGCTCCGAAAATTATGTTTCGTTTGTTGTTTTTTTTCTCCACAATTTCTCGAGTTCCTTGAAATCTAACTACGATCGTATGCAGTTAACAAACTTTCATTTCGTCGCTTGGTACCCGCATTGGCCATAGTGCGTATCAACTTTGTATATCAGTTTCCGAACTCTTACAAAGCCTCGTTCTCAGGGACTTTTCGCAGTCGCCGGCCTTGGTGAGTGCTGTACTTTCGTATTTATGTCTGTGTTAATTCAACTCAAATCATTCACTTGTCATATGCGATACAGCTGGGAATATATGTGAGTGGTATACAGCAATGCGAAGCCCACGAAATGGTTTTGACTCCTGCCGTGACGATGCCTGTTCGATTGCCCGAAACAGCCGGGACAGCAGTAGTGTACAGGGACAGCTTTGTATTCGGTCATGTTGACACTAAACAGTTCGAGGTAAGGTTTTGTGCATGTGTCTTGCTTTCTTGACCCTGCACTGTTCCCTGCACTGCGTGAAACACTATTAACAACGTCCCTGTGGCTTTTAGGTGATAACGGGACTTGCAAGCAGTTTCGCATGCAGTGAGCGATCTTCTGGCGTGCTCGTCGCTATGCATATTCCTTGCATCGCACCGAACGGAGCTTGATCGGTGCGTTGCATCCCTCTTCTGGTTTATTTGACATCCCTTTTACGCAATGTCCTGTGCTCAAATGATATGAATGGATGATGGTGATGATGACGAACGGAACGAAGTGGACGAACATTGGTTCACACACTCTTGTTCTATACCATCAACCGCGGCATGTTTTTCGCCATTGCGCAAATTGGACGCTTGATCGCATATCTATGCTCCCCTTTATTGTCCTATTGGTATGTTCACGCTAGCTATCAGTTCTCTTGGTTATTTGGTGCTGATCTGCCGAAGGGTCCCATTCCACCTCTGCTTGAGCAAACTACATGTCAACTCTTTATGTGCGTGCTCTCTTTATCTTACAAAAGCTATGCTAACGAGGATTTTCCACTCATAGTGGTACTGTGAGGATACATCTGATTTTACTCACGAGCCTTGCCCATTTGGCTCATTAATGCTCGAATTATAGACTGAACTCACGCGTGTCGTTGCGAGCTGCTTTGCAGGAAGTGAGCAGAATCAACTTTCGCGTAGACCCTCCGCCTGCCACGACAAATGCATCGCAGCTCGACATCGAGCGGCTGGAGCTCGAGACCAGACCGTCGAAGTCCTTTGAACTGCGCGAACTTCAGGACCGCGCTAAGGTGATATGGATTAACTGTGTTGAATTCGCTTTGATTGACCGAGGCAAATCGCGTGCAGGCACGCCCATCTCTTGACCCGACCTCGCTAGGACATAGCGATCAGAGCGATCGATTGTCGAAGGCGCGCAGGAAGCCTGGGGTACTTGTTGACGATGACGGAGCCCGGTGACGATGGTAAGCTGCCTGTTTTCCCTCCAGAGGTCGTGAGCACGATTGACTGAATCATTTCACCAATTCAGTACACACCGAAGATTAAACCCAGCGGGTTATGTATTTTGATTTCTTGATTACGGGTGGTTGGGAGTATCACGAAACACAAACGACCGTAAATTTCACGATACGGCAAGGATAACGACGAACGAGCAAATAATTATGTATCGTTATAAATATGTATTTATAGCTAAAATATTAACTTTGATGGGTTCGGATGTACGAACCTGATGCTTTTGATGATCTGACTTCTGAGAAGGAGAATAGCTGTATAAATTCGAATGGCGAGGTTGTGCACCACGCCTACGGCCGCTACCTCGGATGAAGTTGCGTACTTCGCGATGTCTGTAACATACACTACATATTTATCGAAAAAGTATCCATGGTCTCGTATATGTAAACCCGAGCAACGTGCCACGTTATTGTTTATTCAGACCTATAGTTTAGTGTCCAAATATATCATTGTTTTACACGCATATTACAAAACAAGATGATGAATACATGATAGAGTCCAGGCCAGAGCGAGGCGCCGTAGTGACATCACTCCAACTGCACTCTCATGGATGTTCGAGCCAGCTCGACAACCCGTGTTTTTTTGATCCCCCTGCCTTCTGCCCCAAAATAGCGTGTGCTCTCGAAGCTCCAGTGGAGACTACCGACGATCCAGTCTTCCAGACCACGTGTGTACAACGCGACGTCGTGGTCCACGCGTCCGCCTTGGTCGAACGAAGGCAGTCGCCGTTTCGCTTCGAGGAAACGCTCTATGGACGCGGTGCACAGCTCGCCGACGTAGTCAATAGAGTCTTGTAGCGACAATCCCATCGTGCGCATTGCGATCACAATCATGTTATGCGTGTCGCCACGCGCATGCTCGACCTTGAACGAGAAGATGTCCTGTAACGAGTATGAGAACGAACTAAACGCTTGTTTCGGAATAGTGGCTCGTTAAACAAACTTACGTTCGACCATGAGACGAGATCATTGGCTGCCTCGCCCAGTGTATCAACAGCCTCGTGCGCCATGACATGGTCTGGGATGTTGAGCCCATTTGCGTATTCAATGAGTGCCCAACACGGCTTACATCCGCTCGTATCGCGGCGCAGTGCAATATATGCATCGAGGTCAAGCACCATTTCCGCGTGGCGAGCGACAGCCTGCTGTGCGACCGCACGGAAGAAGCGGTCGAAGGTGTCTATGAAGCGTACCTTTGTGCCTTCCGAGGCAGATACAGCGATCCGGCGCCATATGCTTCAAATGAGAACAAATGGATAGCAGGTCAAAAGGCGCAAATAATGTGAGAAGGCAGAGATGACTTACTCTTTTGCCATCCTCCCCACCGGCGCATCGGTCTCGAATGTCGGGTCACATATCGAACCGATCACCACTTCCCTCGTACTTAGAGTCCCGCGTCTATCCATGCCATCTGAAAGGTCGTCCAGGTGGAATAAGAAACTCAGGAAATCGCAGCAGGTTCGAAGCTGCGGTGCCCATGCGTCCGGATATGTCATCTCAGTGAGCAGGCCGCATCTAAGCCCACGGAGAGCCGTCTGCTTCTTCGCGCTGAGATTGCCATGAGTCGACAGCCATGAGTCCGACTGTGCGCCTGCCTTCTTGTCGTTTATGTTGAGATGAAGCACGAAAGGACAATCAGCGACGAGGTCAGGAATAACAACGAGCTTGGCTTTTTCTTGAGGTATATTCGACGAGCTTGAGGGGTGCATGACGAAAGGCTGGCGGTCGGAGGACTTGCGCGACGTTCTTGAGGATGGGCGTTGGCCGGGATCTTGAGGAGAGCACTCTCTTGAGGAGGCTCGCGAGGGGAGGGACAAGAAAGACGGTCCATGGATAGCTGACTTATATGTGCCTTGCGGCTGGAGACAAGATTTGGGTCAGTCAACCCGGGCCGGTTCGCAATGGCATCCGAGTATGGAACAGTGGTCAGCCACTACGACTAAGAAACATAGGTGAGTAATTCAAACGGTCGCATGACAGACATCGTAGAAGTAAATCCGAGTAGATGATCAAGGAATAGATTCATGTTGTCAAGGTTTAAGTTTTCTTAGCTGCAGCGATTGAGCAGAATTTGCAGACCGAGACCGTCTCGCAGCAGTACAGCATTTTCGAAAGGAGAACAATTGTGATGGCTCTGGCTCTCAGGCTATACACGGAGACATTGCGATGGGTGCCGAGTGGATAGCACGAGGTGAAGTCCCATCTTCGCTTTCTAAGGATAAATGACCTGGTCAAATAATTTAGTTATTAAATTGCCTCAGGGAAAAAACAAGCAAAGGAGATTTCTCATAAAATCAGCCTTTTTCAGCGATTGGTTGATATCCATAGTGTGCCACGGCAGATACGGTCCTTGAGGATGACGAGGCGGAAGAGAGAAGGATCTCGCTTCGATACCCACGCCACATTTTTGCCGTATAAAGGATAAACTGCGACAACTTCTTGACGATTTAGGCTCGCCAGCGCGATCAACAAAAAGCTCTTGACATTACTCTAGGCTTCAGGTTGTTCTCAATAGAACAAGGTTCTGGGATACTGTAACACACTTCGAAAAGATACACATCGTCAATGATTAGGTATAGGCGCCATACGAATACTGGCGTTGCAGCTGAACCATTTAAATAAGAAGGGCCTACCGAACAAATCATACAATCCTGAAACTTCTCGAGTTCCTTCGTTTACCCAGTACTGCATCACTAACCTCTCTATCATCTCTTTACCAGCCTCCAGGCGGACCAGGAGGACGCTGAAATCCGCCGGGCGGAGGACTGCTATAGTAGCTGCTCCCTCCCGGGAAAGGTGGCGGGCCAGGAGGGCCTGGCGGAGGGGCATATGCGCCTGCGTCCGGGAATCCAAATCCGCCTGCATTAGGAAACTGTTGCCCGCTCCCAGGCATGGCGAATCCGCCAGGAGCCTCGGCACCTGGGAATGGCGGACCTCCAAAGGACGGTGGAGGAGGCCCCGGCGGCGCGCCGTACGAGGGTGCATAGACATGCGATGTGTGACTGCTTTGCTCTGGACCGGCGCCTGGGAATGCTGGGAAGGCAGGGGAAGCTCCTGGAGGTGCACCGTACGACGATGCGTCTGGGAAGCTCGAAGCAGGGTGATAGCCACCACCTGACGGTACACTCGAAGCACCCTGGCTTCCAGAGTAGAAGCTCGCCGCTTCTCCCGATGCAGATGCAACTATAGCATTCGATGTGCCTGGTGGAGGCACCGAAGGTGGATTATAGGCCGACCCTTGAAAGCCTGTGGGAGGAGCATCCCGTGCATATCCATGACTGTGTCCGTGAGTGTGGCCTTCCCTATTCGGACGCGCGTGGTGATTCGGGCGAGGTCCAGCGCCTCCTGCCACTGTGGCCGGGAAAGAACTGGCATGGCCCAATAATGATTGCGTCTGTGCGACACCTGGAATATTGCTAATATATCCTTGGAGTTGGTGCTGCGCATCCTGGCCGGCGTTCCACGCGGCAGATCCCTGCACAGAAGCTTGGCCGCCCTCGCCCCCGGCGCGGACATTGCTGTGCTGGCGTACAGCTTCCTTCGAAAGGCGTGCAAGGATAGAGTGCTGTTTGTTGCCAAGACCTTGAACCCACTCGCGCATATGTTGCAGCATCTCGCGCTGAATTTGTGAGTTCGGGTTGTGGAAGTCCGGGTGGAACCTTGAAATTTTTTCGTTAAATAGGGAGAAAAGAAATAGAGTACATGTAGCCACTAACATGCATTGCAAGATATCTTCCGCGATGTGATGAACATTGGCTGAGTCGTCGCTCCAAGCCCTCACAATCTGCTTTGCAGCATAGCTAACAACGGCCTTGGCAATTTTACCCGCAGGCTCGTTCAGGATCAAATTCTGAAAGCAAGGTAAGAAAGTCCTGTAAGAATAACGCTGGAAGGCGACTTACGAAGTGATCCTTACTCAAGAAGGAATGCGTCGGGTCTGACTACATTTAATCACTAGTGTTCAGCGGATGTAGGACACTGCGAGCTCAGTGCGACTCACGGCACCTGGATCATTGAAAACCTGCGCAGATCAAATCAGCTTGAGCCCAGTCAATTATCATGTTTGGGTCTCACCTCGTATTGGTCATGATTATCGATGACCTCTCCAGAGGCAGACGTGAGACCAGCTGTCGCAGTTTTCATAATGGGCTTGAGGAACGGCTCGAGCGTTGTAAAAACAAACACTGAGATGGAGTCCATGAGCTTCTCGATGAGCGGACCGAGGCCGGGGATTTTCTCTGTAGACATGTTAGATTATTTATTTTTGAAATTTTTGAGACGAGCTAGAAACTCACCAATGGTTTTCTCAATCTTTTTCACGACTTTCGAATCCACATATTAGCTCTCATCCGTACGTTCGCAATTGACTTAGACCCACTGGAGTCTCTGAACGTCAGTACTTGCCACAGCACGGCATGCAGCTCCTGTGGACTCATGTCCTCCGGACGCTTTCCGCCCGCCGAGGGACCCGCGCGGATGCGCTCGATACTGTTAATCTCGCGATTCATCTCCGCACTACTCATGTTGCTGTCATTGCCGAACGGGACCTTCGCGAGGAGGTCGCGCAGGACCGTCGTGGAGAAGTTACTGTTATCAGACCCGCCCGGACCCGAGCGTGAGCGCGTGTTCGCCTTTTCAAGCTCGCGATTGAGGTCGGAGACGGACGCTTCGCTCTAATGATGCATGCGTTTGAGCCTTAGAAAAGATATTATATAAGGAGGAGGCGTACGATATGATCGGTAGCCTCTCCAAGGAGACTGTGGATGAAGTCGCTCGATCCAAACGTGCCTAACGATTCTCTGGGTCAAATTTAATTGACATATCAGAGAATAAATCACTAACCGGTAACGAGAGGAGCTACTGATTTCCCGTTCGGCGCTTGTATCCTCACGCGGTCACCAACATGGACGAAAATGTTGTGGTGGCCCATCGACAGGAGTGCGAGCTCGCAGAAATTCGAGTGCGCGGTGAAGTCCTCGAGGGTGTGTAGCTATTAATCGACCAGTCAGAATAACTCATTAATCATTTTTCAGACATAAAAAAATAATGCGTGATTTTGGAAGACTAACGGCTTGTCCGAGTAGTCGATAGGATTCATATAAGTCTTCTTTCTGGCCGCTTGATCGATGCTTCCGGCCGAATTGAATACATCGCTCCAGCGTTCGTCGGACCAAAGTCTTTGATGTGTCCCACGTGCCATTTTCTAAGAACGATGTTAACAACTTGGCCTGCATTAATAGTGCACGTGCCTACCGTTTGCGATGTAGTTCTTCATGCCCGTACGCGGGTCTATCTCGAGCTCACGTGGGTCGATAGGACCGCGGAGCTTTGGATGGTACTTTCGCGCATCTTCGCCTTCACCGTAACCCTTCGGATTGTCTATGTGCTCCGTCTATCGAAGAGGAGATTCAGCTTTCAATTCATCACTATGCTTGGATGACGAACCGGCAAATAGACTCCGAGCCGTTCTTCGGTCACTTCGAATTCATGTGTTGCGTATCCGTGTGCGAGGAAACCCAGCGCCATACACAAGTTGATGATCGTCTGCCGATATGAGTCAAAATCAGATAAGATATCGATTACTCCGCTCGACGCCGGGTTGTCTTGGAGTCGTTTCGTGAAGCGAGCAGACACTTACCTGCAGCTGAAGTTTTTTGAGACTAGCAATATCGACGGCTTGCGAGTAGTCACGAAGCCAATTTCTGAGAAACAAGCACAGGCAACGGCATCATGGTTTAATGCTTGCTGTTTTTAAGCACATGAACGAAGCAATGGCTCACCCGAAATATATTCTTTTGATATCCAATCCACCGAATTTACTCTTTCCCAGCATAGCACCCATGACCCCGCCTCCGGCTTTTTTCGCTATTTCCGCAAGTGTATCTTCCTGATAAATGACGATACAGTCAGTGGAAAGACTGCTTTGTACTTCAGAGACAAGCTGAACTAACGATATCGCCATGTCGGAATGCACGACCCTCCATATATGCGAAGCTAGACGCGTCTAAGAACGCGAAATTTTAGGAAAAAAATACAATAATAACATACCTAGGAATGTTGCCCGCGCCGAACGCGTACACGCCATTCCCCGGAAGACATACGACCAGGATGACAAGCAGAATAAGCAGGATCATCAAATTGGACGGCATCTTTTGTCCGCGTCCTCCGCGCTTGTACAGATTTAATGAAACAAGAGAAATACAGACAAGAGTTTTCTGGGATGTTGGCGTGGTACAGATACAAAGAGCGCAGAGACGATGTTGGTTGGAGAACGAGTATGACGGTCTGTAAGTGCGAGCGGCAGATGCAGTGATGGGCGGTGCTTGATGCGGTGATTGCGTAATCAATCCAAATAGAAGTGTGGTGTTTGCGTGTGTAAGGACCGCCTAATTACGCTGTCCTCCATTCTCAGGAGATTACTGTAAAGCTCCGAACATATTGCGTTCACAAGTAGTAGCCCATAAATCCAGACATTCACAAATGATACCGTAAATTGCATGTACGATATTTAGCACGTACGCCTTGTTCGATGCAAGTCCAATATGGGCTCAAGGCGCCTGAGATTTCAGAGCCATTGGTGTAAATGTAAATGTTCTTGAGTTATTCGTGAAATGGCTTCGAAAATCACTTTATTTATAAACCAACTTTGGAGAAATACGAGAAAAGTCCCGAGAGCAGCTCGCAAAATATCTGGATAGTCAAGTCTCGTGCCTGACAGAGATATTGAGACAATGCATTCGCTTTTCCGTAGTTCATTGAGGACCCGGCTGAAGGGCATGTCGTGAATCGGAAGACGGATGGTCGTTTATCGGTTTTCTCTTTTCTCCCATATTTCTCTCTATTTTCTTCTTAAGGGACAGACGTCAGGATTGGCTCGGTTCTTTTAGACTAAGCAGGCTATTACTGTAAACCCAATGATTCAGATCTCTTAGTTTGAAACGATGACGGCGCTTTTCCGGAAACCACACCAGGATTTTGCAGGCCACGGCATACTTGTAGAAAGTCGGGAAGTCACGTTCCTTCCTTAGAGCCTATTATAAGGTTTGTCTCCTTACGGGTGAACAACACATTGGAAGATAGACAGACTTTGGTGTCATATCAAATGCCCGAGGATAATACTTGTGGAACGCCACCATCTTTCTCGACCGAACGATCGCATCTAAGATGCTATGTCCGTTCTTGGTACGACCCAAAATCAGACCACATAATTATGCGATGTTAATCCATACGGAATTTGCTCTGTTAATTTGCTGTCTTATAGTGTCGTAAAAAGGACAGAAAGACCAAAAAGGTAGACGCCTTATACGACAACAAATAGGATGAGACTGTAGACGATCATCACTCGCAAAGCATGTCTCCAGGGAGGCATCACACTCTTGTGAAGAGGTCGATCATCAAACGTGTCGATGTTCCTGTGAATTTGTTCGCCTAGTACCCGAAACGCTTTGTACCCATCATTGTGCTACCGCTGATTGCATCTTTGGTCTCCTAAATGTCAAAACAGAGGGAAATACTCAAGGAGCTACAGCGAACCGTCACGATGTGGCTGATGTATGCAAGGCAAATCATAGTCTATTTATGGCCGGTAACTACCGTACATATAAAGGCGCGGCTAACACGGTTTGAGAACTATCATAAGAATACCCTCCTTTCAGTCCCAACATTAACGACGACGCCGACGCTCTTCCTACACCTACACTTATGGCGACTTTGACACAGACAGAAGCAGCACCGTCCGCGACGTCGAGATCACCTCCTTCGTCGCCCATCCGCAAGCGCTTTTCATACATATCTCCCGCTAGGGCCGTCGTCGCCATCATCGCCCCTAAGCGACACAGCAGCCATTCCGATTTCTCCAGCATCAGCCTGCAGCAGCGTCGCACGGTGTCGACGCCAACGCGCGTCGACGACTCGGGCTCGGGAACGGAGCAAGCAGTGGAGCTAGAAATGGAGCGCAAGTCCTCTTCGGCTTCGGCGGCGACGAGCGCTTCGGACACGAACACGGATACGACGACCCGCTCGCTCTCCTTCCCGCACGTTGCGAACATCTTCGTCAAGCTCCGCCGCGTGCAGAAGAAGGTCAAGGCACACCACATCGACTCGACGTCGGGCGCCGAGCCCGTAACCCACGCCTCGCTCGACGCAGACGCGGACTCGCTGAAGAAACGCGCGCGGCTGGACGTGCAGAATGTGTTCATGTGTGCGGACGCAGTCGATGTGCCCAAGCTTCTGCGTGCGAGCCGTGCAAGTCTGCTGGACCGCGCGAGCCTCTTCCAGGCCAATACACTCGTCGAAGAGCAGTGAGTTGTGACTTCTATTCTTTTTTTAGAGGTCTGCTGACCTTTGTACTGCAGGTGGTCATGTTCAATCTGCGGCCCCAAGCACAGAAGCGATGGAAGTTTCAGGGTGCATGTAAGTACAGTTCTACCTCTAAATTTTCCTTTTGGAGGGCAGCGTCCTTGTTCATCCTTACGGGATGTTTCTATTATTTTCGGATTGCTTGATATAAGAACGACGCCTACATTCACCAGTCTGGGTATATGCGCCAACGATTTTGAGGACGTATGTACAAACCGGCTCCAAATAAGCATCTCTGACAAGCAGATCCATGAGCAAATGTTCAGCGACTCGGTCACTCCGTCGGATATTAAATCTCTCTTCCCACTTCATTTCGAAAACGCAGTTCTCCCTGCTGACGTTCTTGAATCACTCTTTAGATTCGTTACACTGCAACTGCCGCCCGCTCGTCGCAGCGCGACCCGGGACAACCGATTGCGCTCGAAACCGTCAGAGGCGTTCCCGGCCTTATGACGATCACGACCCGGGACGTCGTCAGCATGAACGTTCTGGAGCTCTTCCAGGAATCATAGGCGCGGGTTCTTCCCTTCTTTTCGTATTTTCCTTATCTTCAATTTCCGCTTCGTTCGTTCCCTCGATTTCATTCACGGCCGCGTGTCCTTGACTCTGGCTCCTCTCTCCTTCTCATCACAGTCATGTGCACCACATTGCAGTTCCTTCTTTCTCCGCATTAAAACCGCGCACGCAGCTATGGACAATATAACCGCCTGCGCTCAGAAGAATAGCCTTCCAATAATACAACCTTTCGACGTCCTCTAGAGTAGTTTATATATTAGTTCCTTGGCTCCGTAGTGCGTAGTGTACGAATACGAATACTTCTATAGCTGTCTTCAGTCTGGTTTTCGGGCTCCTGCTGCCTTATGCTCTCCTTATTGTGGTCTTCTCACATCTCGCCTTTCTTCTATCATCTGCGCTTTTTGTCATCGCTATTTGATAACTCTTCTGTGCTCGTAGGCCAGGAGGTTTAGAATCAGTCTATACTCATTCGCACTTGTAAAATCATTCACCTGCATAAAAATAAAAATAAAATGCTGACAGGATTATTCGCCGAGTTCTGCAGTTCCTTAGCATTTCTAGCCTTAGCAGAAGCTGTTTAGGGGAGCTTCCCTTGGTATTCGGACTCAGAGAAGATCGTTGAAGGGCAGACAACGCCGTAATTGTAGATCATTTCCCCAAGTATACTAAAGTGCTTTGCAATATGTACAGATAGACCCTGTGAGTGAAAAAGAGAAAACCTAGTTTGTCGTCAAAAAGAGAAATCATGAATAAGTATGTGTCCGAAGTAAATATGAGTATAACGAGGAAGAAAAGGACAGCAGAAGCCAATAAGACTGAGATCCGTGCATTAACGGCGCTTTAACAGGTATGAGTGTTTCTCTACCAATGCATGAGCTTCATCTCCTTTGCAGCTGCTTCATCGCCGCTAAGCACCTCGTCGTCGTCGAAGTCACTGTCGACGGAGCTCATGTCGTCGTCTCCGTCGTCTTCATCTTTTTCCGAAGCTAGTGCCGTGTTATTGGTGGTGTTATTATCTGTGATTTCAACCCAAGCGTCCCCCACAGTAGCAGTTGATCCGGCTTGAACCTGCTCCTGGTGCGAGCCCTGTTCTATCGTGATCTCGGGATTCTCAGCTGAGCCCTGAGACTGGTGCTCGGAGTCAGAGCTCGTGTCTGAAGTCCACGTCGCATCAACGCCGTTCTTGGGCCAGTTTAAGCCAGGGGCGTACTCCATCTCTTCGTCGCTCCCTTGAAGACCCTGGTCTCCGGCGGGATCAGTATCAGATTCATACTCTTCGAGGCGAATGACGGGCCCGTTGTACAGCTGCTCCTCGTACTCCTCGTCGAGGGCGTTATCTTCGCGCTTCATATACGCATCGTCCATGTCCTCCGAGTCACTGGTGGATATTTGGGTTTCTGCATCCGTCTCGCGTTCTACGACGGGCCGTGTAGACCATATTCCGGGCGACTCCTCGACCGTCTCCCACTTCTCCTCGGGGCTGTCCAAGTCCAACGCAAGCAAAGGATACATAAGCACCTCCTCCAGTAGGTCTTCGACGAACTGCGCCCCGTCCAAGTCGTCCCCTTCGAGCTCGACGCACCTCCCAAGGAAGATCTTCCAGTGGTCGCCTTGCTTCATCGCTGGGCCCGAGAACGCCTCAAAGACATTGTGGTCCGCCCAGGCGACAATGCCCGTCTCTTCGCTGAAGTCGAGGCGGAAAGTTTCGCACATCATGCGTGTCGCACCGCGCGCGAGGAGCGCGGTGTACTCGTCCTTGCGCTTACGGTACGCGGCGGGTATGTCTATTTCGCGGATGCGGCCGATGTCGAGCGTAGGTGTGCATCCGCGCGGTGCGAGGCGGCGATCCGGATTTAGCGCTTCGTGGTCTGTGACAATACTATCATACAGTGTTTCATCCTTGTAGAGACGGGCAAGAGAGTTCAGAAAGGCAGAAAAATGATTATGGAAGTGCAGCGAGCTCACTTCATCGTCCTCTGGAATTGGATACTCGATGCCGCAGTTTAGACACATACTGTCTTCGATTTCCCACGAGCACTCAAGACATCGGTGAACGCTATCATCAGGATCCCAGATGGCATCCGGACGGTCTTCATCGCCTTCGTCACCTTCGTCAGGCTCGTCAGGCTCGTCATCTTCGGGCTTGCTGATATCGCATGTCCGCCTGCGCTTGGGAGCTGGATACGAGCTTTCATCTGCGGAACTGTCAAGATACGCTTTTAACGCCGCCCGGAGTGATCGTATCTCTTCTCCTTGCTCAGCAATTGTCTGCGCGGCGTTGGACGGCGTTGTTAGAAACTATCAGACTACTAAAATATATATATTATGATAAATTGGAACATACACGCTTCAGCTGTTTCCTTTCATCTTTGTTAGCATATTTGTTTTGCGCCTGAGTCTGTCGGTTATCTGGCATGATGGAAGACGAACCGAGTCGCCAGACAAACTCGTCCATCGAGTACAGCGCGTAGCCACAGACGCGTTACAGCGGAGACTCAAACGCGTGATGGCGGCGGTGGCACTGATGCGTAGCCCTTTACAAATTGCATGTGCTACCACGGTCGTCGTCGTTGCAAGTTGATCTGATGGCGATGGACTCTAGTTTTTCACTGCTTTGCCATACTTAAGAACGTAAAAGCACTCGTCTTGTTTAATTCCTGCCTCACACACCAAACGACCATGGAACCCAAAGGCTCAGAGAGCAGCTATCCGGGTCCTCAGACGCAAATGCCCGAGCCAGCGCACATGGGCCGGGGTAGTCGTAACGATCCACGACCGCAATCTCCTCCCACGGGCTCACCGCCGACGAGCTTCCCAAGTCCTGATGTCGCGACATCATCTTCGTTTCATTCACGAGGCCTGTCGGGTTCAGGCGCCCGTTCGCCGCCTCCGGCATTCCCAAATCCTCATAAGCCAGGCCATAGGTCGCATCCGAGTGACAGAGTATCTGCTAGCAGTGCGTAACTCCTGTCTTTCTTTTTGCTGCTGCGTGATTTACCTCAAAAACTCGTTCCAGGTATCCCGTCCCAACCACATATCTATCCACCGCCGTCCCATGCACCCCCTGGGTTACAGAACCCTGTGGATCAGGCCCCGCCGCCGTACATGCCCCATGGTCCCATAAGACCGCACAACACGCAGCCCGGCCGACACACTAACATGCATCCGACATCTGCGCCAAATTGGAGCCCAGGTGCGCCTCACAATTCTGGATATCCGTATGGACAACATGGAGAAGAGGATGAGGATCCGGAGACGAAGGAGCGCTTTGGTGGGCCGCGAGTAATGGACTGTTGTGGCTGGTGAGTAACGTAACTCCTCTTTCTTCTTCCTAAGCCTATAGGCGTCACCTTGCCCTTTGTTCTCGCATCCTGAGCTGGCCATTATCTGCAGGGCGTCTGAGTGCAATTTTGATTTAATATTTCTTCTATTATAAAAGCGCAAGTGCCACGAACTACCCTGACATATGTATTTATAGCATTTCAGGCTGCTGCGCCGCAATATTCTGCTGTTGCTGTTGCTTTTAGCTATCTACCATCGGTTGTCTTCTGCGTCCTACCGATGAAGTACGCCCTCCCCTGTCTCTTGCCTCCCGCGCATCTTGGTCATATATGCAAAAGCATCCCGCACTAAATTTTGCATGGCTCTCACAGTCTATGTACCTCTATACCCTCCGTTAACGAAACTCGATACTTGGATCGAACCTGGACAACTAATAGCATTGTATGTATACGCAGGAGGGACAAATTTCAGAAGGCGCCCCATGTAACTAGGAAATTTTTCGCGACAGCACGGAATGTTGCTCAAGTCTAGAAATGTTCGGTTGCGCTCCGTTGTCGTCCACGGTATATCTTGATTAAACATGTCGTTTTCTTGCTTGGTACATCTTTCATCTTTATGTAGTATGTTATTTTCCCTATTGGCAATAGGTATTGTGAGGCCGTCCTTTTGAAGTGGCCTAATCTCAGGGAGCGCAACTCGTTTAACTGCGAAATTATTCGATAATGAATAATCAGAGCGGGGAACCGACTTCATGCATTATCGGAATATGAACTGTATGGAGCGGTCGCCCAGAAACTAAACGCACCAACTTCATGGTGGGTCCAGGAAGTGACCACCATGCCTAAATACTGTATAGAAAACTTGTTCTCATCCGTGCTCAGCATGTCGTTCTTCAACTCCTTAGCCTCAAATTATGATGTATATGATTGTATCTCTATCTCATGAGTCTAACAAGCTATTTAAGTTAAAATTTAATTCGGATTTTGCGTGATTTGAGGTTGAGAGATGTAAATCTGGTTGCAGCGCGGATGGGAACGAGTGTCCACATTTAAGCATGGCGGTCTGGAAACACCTGTACATGCGTACGTACATACAACTACGATCAGAAAAGGTATCGCTCTATACTCGTCTTTATATTATTGACATCACTCAAGAAAAGGGAGAAGATGGATTTGGGGAAGAAAGAAAGGATTTGCAAGCAGCATGCACGTGAATCGAACAGTGGCTCGATCACGTGAGGACAATAGACGACGCGACTCCAGTCACAACGCGTCTTCTAGCCACTATCTCTCAACGGCCACATCCCCCAGCCACGCATTGATACTACATAGACCACGCTCATCCCCTGTTAGTAAATTGTCACTCCTCACCTGAACTTCACACCAGCAAAACGTAATTCAACTTAAGTGGTCTTGTGCAAGGTGTTGCGAGGTGGTTAAACAGCGTAAGTACGCTGATGCAATTCGATCTCCCATGCGCTTAGTCTGCTTACCTTTACTGAGTGCCCATATATCAAGCTCGTAGGACACAGATAAGGGTGTGTAAGTGCTCTAATGTATTTAAATTCGGCTAAACTGAAAATAGTTTTGCTGACGATACAACCTCATCAAAGAAATATCACGTCTCGCCAGCCTACTTGACATAAACAAATCGCTACTTCGTTTGCTAAACTGGAGATACAGTCAATGACGACGTTCTACGACTATGTGGACATCAAGAGGGACGAGTATTTCCACAAGAAATATCTTCGTGTTGATCCATCAAAGGTCGACTCGTCGGATGCGTTTAATACTTTCTACAGCGAGAACATAGAACGTATGACGGCTGTGCTGGCCAAAAGCCTCGTTGGAAAGGACGAAGAAGCTCATGTGACGTCTGTTGTTGCATCATCTGCTGACGAGACTTTTGTCAGCAGCCTTTTGGAACTTGGTATGTCCATGTCTTGGGTATCTGCCACGTAGTATTCTGCTAATACAATTATTTCAGGTGACCAACCCACGAGAACCTCGATGGGTTCTGTAGGTAGTCATCGCACATTTGATTCGATATCGTCTGCTGCTGGTCCACCTGAAAATGCGCTCGAAACAGCGACAGGTCAATACAAATTCAGTCCCGTGCTAGAACAAGATCTATACCAACCACTTATGAAGATCCTCGCCCGCGTAAGCATCCATGTCGCCCGTAAAATAAACATCAGCGACGATGGTGAGTAACGCGCAATGTCTAGTGCCACCATTCTCGTTACTAATATCTTTGCACAGGTCGCTGCATACTGTTTCAGTCGGGTCATTTGCACCCGATGTATGACGGTACAGAAGACATGAGGAAAGACAATGTTAAGAAACCGGATCTGGTCGCTGTGTGGAAACCGTTGAGCGACGGCGAGGCTCTTGTCAGCGATGCGACCACTGGGGCACCCACGTCCCACAGTTGGAAGATGACTCAAATCGTTTCCTTCCTCGAGGTCAAGCTTGAAGATCCTGCGCTACCTGACCGAGTGGGTGCGTACGCGAGCGTTTTGCCTCGCGGACGGCCAGACATCGCTGGGCTTCTCCTTATGACGTGCACCGCAGAATTCTTCCGCTTCTGCTGGTCCGACGCGTCACGGTTTGTATATTCGAAAAGATATGAATGGAAAAGGGATGTCCATCTCTTGTTTTACTTCTTGCACACGCTCTACTGTGCCGTAGACGATCTGCCACATCTTGATTCCACCATACAGTTATCAAAGGAGGAGAACGAGAAGCTCACTTGGATCGTCAAAACTGCAAACAGCGAATTGGAAGCGGTCAGGCTGTTCTCGACACTAGCTTGGGAGAAGCAGACATGGATTCTTCAGAGTGGCTCTAGCATCATCAAGGACCTTTGGCGAAACAAGAAAAGTCGTTTCACTGAAGGCGCCGTACTCGAGAAAATACACAAGAGAGGCTTCGTTCCTGGGGTCGTCCGTCTACGTAGCTATGAGGAATTGGCGGTAACGAAGTCCGACGGTTCTCCTCTAAAGTTGGAGACTTCGAAGAAGCACTCCAAAGTAATCTACCGTGGGAATTCGATCTTGGGATATACAGACGTCGAAGATCCAGATCCAGACGAGGAAGATGTCTCGAACAGCGAGACGAAACGAATTGGATATGAAGTTATCACGCATGATATCAAAGATGTCGACTCCACTATGGAGAGCGCTCAACCACACCAGGAAGAGATAGAATGTATGGAGGCAGTCGGCGACGATTCAGCCGAAGATGCGCCTGACTATGACGAGCCGGCGATGGAAGACGACAATGCCGACAAAGTGTACGAGAAAAAGATCCGTCAGAGAGTTAAAACCAGGGCCATTCTAGATAGCTATGGGGACGCGCTGGAGGAATGCACGTCACTTCTGCAATTGCTGAAGATCGGCTTCGACATTGTCCACAGTAAGTGGCTTCTTTTCTCCCCGTCTGAATCTACGCAAGCTCACTGTTCCTTCGATTTTCAGCCCATCAATTCTGCGTGATGAATCGCAAATCGTTACATCGCGACATCAGTAAGAGCAACATCATCATCAATCCGAAGCACAATAAACACCCCGAGGAGAAGCAGAATAGCGATGTCGGGAAGTACATCGAACAGGTATTGGATCCTTCCCTGTGCGTTATGTTCATCCACTTCGTTACGTTCAAATTTACTCAGACGGCATTGTCTTACAGCAAGGATGTGAAGGAAATTGTTATGTTGATCGACTGGGATAACGCGGCATTGCTCGATGCAAATCCGGCAGCTCCTGTGACAGACAGAGCGGTACGTATTATCTTTACCTGGTCTAAGCTCATTGCTAATGATCCGCAGGGGACTCCGATGTATATCGCTAGAGCTGTAAGCGTCGGCGCATTCTACTTCTCTGGGCCACATACAAGAGCAAAGTTTCCTCTAATTTCCAAAGAAGCGCGAGCGCTGTATATCGGTGCATACGACCAGGAGAAATACGACTATTATATCCGTAAAATCAACAAATTACCTCTCTAGTATAAGGCCCAAAGAAAGAGTGCCATTCGAACACCTCCCATATCTTGATATGGAATCAGTCTTTTGGCTCTTTGCGTACCTTCTGTGTCGCGCATGCGTAGGTGGCGACGATAAACCGACCGCGCAATACGACGAATTCATGGAGACGATGGAAAGCCACGACCCTGGAGAGCCTGGTCATGACTCCAGAAGCTTATTCATACTCGAGACCAGTGTCAATGACTGGAAAACCCGGCTTCACCCAAAGCTTCGACTCGTCGCCAGGATGCTGCACAGGATGGCTGAGTACTTGAAGGTACAATGGGCATACTGGAAAAAATTTATCCCCGATGATCATGCACACGAAATGATGGTGAGATTATTCCTGGATGAAATCGTCCACGTGCAGAAGCAAGGGGACGTGACTATCAATCTGAAGAGAGCACGTCGGTTCTCGAATCCTGGAAATGTGATTCGATCTCCTTTGAAGAGTTCGAAGAGGTCACGTCTCAACGATGGCACAGCGCAAGAAACCGTCCCAGGACTGCCTAAAGCATCGGTACACAGCCTTAGAGAGGCTATTACTGGGACCTGCGAATCTGAGAGCGGCGCAGACGTATTCGGGTTCAATCAGTCAAATGACAATGTCGGACCTGTCGGCGGAAACGTTCCCCAGGCCCAATCTCGTTCGTCGGTCGGAGAAAAGCGTCGCAGGGAGGATGGCGATGTCGAATAGAGAGGGGTATGACTTATATTCAAAAGTATATGCAGTCTATCTCATCTGGATGAATGTCTGTTTTGATTCGGTTTCTTCCACTTGGTTGTCGTATTGTTGTGATTAAGGATAACAGCTCTGAGAATGTTATCATTTGACACTACCTTGGAAAACGGAGCGGAAGAGAAAGAATGCCTATCGACCCGGTCAGCCACTAAGGAATTGGTCGTTGCTTGTATTCTTTTCGCCCCCCAAACCGCTCGTTGGTTACGTTTTCCGCGTACACGTATCTCAGTCTAGTGTTCTCAAAGGTCAGGTCGGGCAAGGTCAGAGCACTTTTCCACCCGATCCTGACCTGGCCAGGTCGGGATTTTCTGGGTTTTAGCTGACCTTGACCTGACCCGCTGTGACCCGCAGCTGACCTGACCCAGCAGGTCAGGTCAGGGTCGACCCGGGGCCGGCCACCGACCTGCAAGTAAACATATTTTTCCACAAAATGTTCACCAAATTTTTTTTATAGATGCCATTTACACTTTATAAGACACTCATCACAATAAAATGCTAATACAAAAGTTCCCTTTTCTTGAGGAAGCTAGAAAACCATATTGAACTTAGTGCAGCCTTAGCTTTGTAAGCAGTGACACAAAACTGCAAGTACCATATGCAGTATATTTGTCACAAAAGAACTTAAATTTATGCCTGGTTTAGGATAGTACATATCCGAGTGGACTTGGGTCGGAAATTTCTCAAGCTTTCACAGCTTACAATATGCTCTTGTCTACCTCTCAAGTACTTCCGGTCGCGGGTCAGGTCAAGGTCGGTCCGGGGTCGAGGCGGATCGGGAAATTCTGGCGGATGCTGACCTTGACCCGGCCCAGCAACGGCCCAGCTTGACCTGACCCGCTAGTGACCTGACCCGCGGGTCAGGTCAGTGGGGTCAGCACGGGTCTGACCCGGCCTTTGAGAACACTATCTCAGTCCGAAGGCGACGATTTCCCGCTATATGGTAATTACTACGCGCGCGCCTAACAATCACTATATTTATGCACACGTAGAAGATAATATCCCTTTATACTGTCCGCTTGGAAGCCGTAAGTTCTGTTGGAATTTGTGCGAACCCTCAAAAACTGTTTCGGGGTAACGGACAAATCGGGTAGATTAGTAAGCGACTAGCATATAGGCCGACTGTCTGTAACTTGCTATCTATCGCGTTTGCCCACGGCCCACCACCGCCAACGGGTCAAACGGACTCCACTGTGCGCGACTGCTGGCGACCTCGCCCCTCGTATTTCAACAAGTTCATCACCATCTCTTCCACGAGCGGAGTGTGGCTTGATCACGTGGAGTCAAACCGCGAGCAATTAGTCACTCGTGTCTAGCTAGCTGCTACGATCTCCCAACCAGGAGACTTTGCCCCTGTCACACTCGTGCGGTCAGTTCGGTCAGTCATCTGACAGTCTTAAAACAGCTTCAAAAAAGAAATGACGGCCCATAGAAAAGATCAAGAAATTGCCATCTTGATTGACTGGAATATTCACAGAAGCAAAATTCCTTGGTTTAGCGCAACTTTTTCTTTTCTTGCGCACTCGTAAGGTTTGCCGGAAACAATGTAACAGAAAAAGACAAGAAAATGTCGGTCTAACAGGATGGTTTTGAGGCAGATTGAAGCTCCGATTGAAAAATTAAACGCGCTTATGGCGACGCGGCGACGACGCGTCAAAGGAGACCGGAGACACCAACATCTAACCACCATGACGGATGACCTACACGGCCAACTACAGGCCTCCCAACAACGCGAACGACTGCTGAAACGGGTAAGCGCTAATTGTTCTTCTGACGTGTAATCTGCACTAAATCGAGTTCTTCTGGCATCTATTTCTAAACACCCTTTCAGAAACTCGCCGAGCAAAGGAAAGAAATACTAGCGCTTCGAACAGCACTGGTGTCTGCGTTGAGCGACAAGTCTACTGTCCCTAAGGGCTGTGATAGGAGTTTATGTCCGCCAGATGAACTTGAGAGTACATCAGAAGCCGGCGTTGAAGCTGAGAGTGAAAGCACTGGTAATCTGAGCGAAGAAGATGAGAACGACGAACTTGATCTTGAGGAAGATGGTCTTTCAATCGTACAAAAAGCCCTCAAGGCCATTCGGGATGATGAAGACGGTGTGTATCGCTGTGCGAAGTGTATGTGGGAGGTAGTAGAAGGGGTGTGCCAGTCTAACACCTGTGGAGCCGAGCATCTGATACCAGAAGGTGATGATTTTGACGATGAGGTACGGACACTCTATTGTCTTTCTTCTCTATTTTGTGTTATTTCGGATGATCATCTTAACTTTTTCATTTGCTAGGATAACTCTTACAGAATCGTTTCCACGGAATACGAACCCGTTAACCCAGACCGCCGCCTCGCGCCGCGCGGAAACACACCTTTACAGAGAATAGGACGCATCAAGGATACGGACATCCCGCAGCGCTACTCAGGAAGTCGTAAAAATGAGTATCGTGAATTGCTCAAGCGCGGGGCAACCGGGGAAATGTGCGAGCACTTTGAGCTGGAGTTCAGCACGGAGAATGGTATTGTTGCGTGGGCGACCGACGAGATCTTTGATGGCTTTGCCGGACCTGCAATGGAAAGCGGCCATCTCTGGAAAATCTATCTCGGGCGGCGCATCGAGCTGGAGACGTATGACCTGGATGGCGATGAGTTCATCGAGAACTTGCTGGAGGAGGTGCTATTGTATCCTTTACTCTTGCTGGACCTGGATCGCCCAGGAGAAAAGTGGGAGACAGTCCAGGAGACGCCAGGAGTGTGGGCGACTCAGCCTGTTGTTAAGTGCTTACGCGAGGAAAACGTACCGCCGTATCCGGACAGTCCCTACGGGATGGATGAGGAAGAGAGCGCTAGTTATGTCGCAGCTCAAGAAGAGAAATACGCGCATGCGTGTGATGAGACGCTTGTAATCGGAGAAGTTGGAGTACCCGACGGTCCTGTCATACGGACTGACAGGTATGATACTGAAGAGGACGAACTAGCTAGCGACGGTGAGATAGACGATGCTCCCGGAGCGATTTGGCCGCGAAACGATGAAGACGCCGTTTGGAACTCGGACGAGGCATATGACTCAGAGAATTCTGACGGCTCGGGTGACGAGAAATCGCAGGTGGAATCAGCGCCTGAATTTGTCGATGCTCGCGACAACGATGATATCAATGAAGAAGAACAGGACACAAACAGCGACTCTGAAGCTGACGCAGATGAGCTATTCAGCGGTGACGAAATGGTCATAAGAAAGCCAGGTCGTTTCTATTAGCGCAGGGAAATCTGTCACGAAGCTCTAAAGGTACAACTGCTGTTCGCAGGGGAAGATATCGTAAGTAATCAATATGTATTTATTTTTTGCATGAAGTTTTCGCTTTTATTAGCATTCGGTCATAAACTTTCGAAATTTTAAAATCAATGCAAATTTAACGGCGCATCGCTCCGATTTCCGATGTGCAAGTATCGTGACATCCATTTCATCAGCAGGAGACACTTAAAAAGCACTCATCACGAGCCTCTGTATCTTCGATGCAACGCCCTTTTCATTCTCGCCATATGAACCTTCTGCAAGCTTTCATGCCGGTTCTCTCAGACTGGCCTCATTGTATCCTCTTTGGCTTGCAACTAGTGAGATGGCCCATCCACAAGAGATTTGTAGCTCGACTATGGCCACATCTGCACACCTCGACACATGATCCTGTGCAGGCTAGGGGATTGAGATTTTGCCGATTACATATAGATGCACCGAGTGTATTGAGTTTCGATTTCGGCGAGTCTCCACGTTTCGACTGCCTGTAAAAAGGCGAACACGAGAAGAGGAAGAGCAGCTGTATTTGGCCGGACTATATATTAAAGGCGCGGACTCGGGCTGCTCACGTTCCCTCCTGGCTACCTCCCGTCATCTTGTCCTCGAATCTGAACTCGCGCTCTTGCCTACCTCCAAGCCTCCTTCGATCCCGCTCTATGCGCGCTCGCCAACGCTGAGACTGGAGGCTTACTGTTACTGTACCTTTCGTCTTCCTGGACTGCATTGTGCCCTGGCATCTGATCCCAATCTATTGAAATTCGAACTACCGCGCACGGAGCTAAACTTGAATGTCGGTCTATTACCAGACCTCGCCACCCGCGTCTCTTGCGTCTCCCGCTCGCGTATATTATCCCTCTAGCTCGCGCTCACGCCGCAACTCGAGCTACTACGCGGGGTCCGGATATTCGCAGCCGTACAATGGGTACACGCAGGCTTCATATAGCCCTGCGCTGAATCAGAATGGGTTGTATTATCAACGTGAGTCGTGTCTTATCTGCTTCTAGAACATGTCCCTGGCTCTTTGGAGTAGGATTTAGAAGAGCTAACTTGCAATTTCGGCCTTCGTCGGGCCTTCACGTCATATACTTCTCTGGCTTTTCAAACCTATTGTTCTCGATACTTGACGGTGTTAATAGCCGGTCAGACCGCTGTCCAGTACCAGGTTGCGCAGCCGGGCTACACTGCGCCCATGGTTTACAATTACTTGCAGCCGCGTAATCGACTTCATCGGCTCTACCGCGGACGGCGGCACAATATTTACGCTTACTACGGAAATGCGTCCTACGGAGATATAGGGTGTTGTGGATGCGGGGACGAAGCAGGGGGAGGCGGATGTTTCGGGTGCAGTGGAGGGAGGAACCGGAGGTGGAATGGATATGCGTATGAGGACGAAGATGGGTGTTGTGGGTGCTGCGGGCCTAGGTGCGTGTGTCTGTGTTCTTCTTTACCTTCTGAAGGAGACCTAAGGCGAGAGCTGATGATCCTCGTGCTTTCGTCTTCTTCGGTTATAACAGCGGTAGACACTATTACGGCAGGCGGAGACACGATGAGGGGTGCTGCGACTGCTGCGAGGGCTGCTAAGCCAATGTTTGTTTTAGCCTCTTCGCGAATAGAAACGTTACTGACGTCTCTTGTAGGTTTGACATCGCGATGACTATCATGTCTGTTGTATGCTATATGTTATTGGTCTATAAGCAGGTTTAATGTGTACGAGTACATATGTCGCAGACCATGGAATATTCAATGGGCCGCGAGAGGCGAAAACCTTTGCAGATCGTGGCTCTATCACCTGCTTGCTGCTTCAACCTCATAGTTCTTCGAACAACTGCCTGTCCAAAAAGCATATCGGAGCTTTCATTCTTTTCTTCCTCGCGGTGGACGAGTGTCTGTGCTATGTGGCTTCTTTTCCTGTGCTACAGGCTGCCCACTTCTCGTCTCTATGATCTACTTCGAACTTTATACTGAATTTGACTTCCGAGGGACCCGACGCCCGAAACCTTGTACACCATAGATATCTGGAATTCTGAGGATGCGCATATCTGTGTATGCGTGTTGCGAGCAGTCATGAAGCGTGGTGAACTTGCATGCCCTTCTGCGATCAGGCCGGTCACGCGCAGCCGAAACCGCTTCCGATCTTCTTGAGATAGCTTAAGACCGTGTACGTGTGTCGATGCTATTTACTCTCAACTATCTAGAATACGCATTCAAGCGTCACAACTAATGCAGCTAAAGACTGGTCTATCAGCATATCTAACGAGTAGAATCTATCGGAGTACATTACCTTTGAACTGTGCATGATTATCAAGCAAACTCCATGTTACTCACGGTCTCTGACCTGTAGCTTGCTAGTGTAGTGCTATCAACACCCCTATCGCCAGCCTCCTTCAAATGAACCAGCAAACGACTTCCGAGGACACAAAGAAAGGAGGCATTTCCAATCGTATCTAGGAATGTCGCAAGTACCGGATTGATGGAAGATCGGAATGTTATAATCTGCATAAGGCTGCAAGCTATCACCCTGAAATTTTCCAACAGAATATTAATCTGTTGTCTGGTAAGAGCAAGAAAAAGGAATGCGATTACACAATGAAGTAAAGTGCCTGGTCTTGAAGAAGGACCTTGACGAGGTCTAAGCCTTTAAACCCAGCTGATGTCCTCCAGAATTCAGCAGTTTTGTAGACGGCCAGAGCCATCAGAATAAGCTCATAGACAACGGGTGCAGTCCTTTACTTCAACTGTGAATACTGATATAAAAGATAGTTCGTGAGATGCGAGGCTGACCAGTATAAAGCTTGCCAAAATACAGGGAAATTACTATCGACTCCACACACGGTTATTCCCCTTGCAAGGCCTCCGACGGAAACTGGGAGTGTTGGATCAACGATTCTGAGGGGGAAAAAGAATTTATTACTTACTCTTTTCAGATATAATACCATATAAAAAATTGCCCAACATGAAAGCTGCCTCCACAGCAAATAGAGACCGCAAAAGTAAACTTAATCTCTTGTCTGATCGGAGTTTAGAAGGCATTCTCGTGTATTATCTATATGTAACAAATGACTTACTTTGTGAGTAGAGGGCCATGACCCTTATGTAAAGAATGTCTATAAATTCCAAATGAGAAAGAAAATGGAAGAATGCTTTAGCAAACGAACTATTAGCACCTACATTCAATGAATAAAACAGTCATCCAGTCTAGAGAAGTGTCACTTAGTTTACGGCACAGGTTGCTTCGAAAAAAAGAAAGAAAAGAAAAAACCCCTACCAGCAAAGTCCTTCGTCCAACTGGTAAAGTTGCCTAGCTCATTTATCAGTATAGAGGTTGTGCAAACATTTTCATTTCCTTACATCTGAGAAGTTGGTTGGGTCTTATAAGTAGTTAAGTCAGGAGCTATTGGTCGCGACACACTTACAATGTCTCATTTCCATGGTAAGTGTTATCTGTACGATGTACCGAGTCAGCAGATGGGACAGCTATTGAAATTCATTCGACGCACTCCATAAAAATACGAAGGCACCAAAAAAACCAATAAAGCGGTTCTTGAAGAAATTCCTCTCTGTCAGCTAGCGCAGTAGAACCAAAAGTGTGTATTACCAGGAAATAAATCAGGCTGACAAACTTCCAAGGAGAGCTCTACAATCAGAATAAACATGAAATGCGGTTCAAGAGAAATTGAAAAGAATTCGACCCACCCAAAAATATTTGATCTGTAAACAGAATTTGCGGTCGATATCGGGAATTATCCTCGGAAAACAATAGATCGTACCTCCTTGTCCATGGTGACGACTGAGATGCAATGAGCTAATCGCTTCAAGCTTCAAATATGTAAAACGAGGACTCAACTGGCGTCATAAACTAAGACAGTCACAAGAGCCAACTCGCTGTACATGAGGTTATCAATTCCCGAAACCCAAGCGGGAGCATCCGCTGGGTCAATGGGTTCGACACTGGAACGTGTCAGAAGCATTAGGTTGAATGCAACTCCCGCGGGTCGTTTCAGAGGTCAAGAACTGCCTAGACTGTATAGTTGCCCTTGGGTGGTGCGGTTGGCGTATTAGGGGGAGCGAAATCGCATTGACATTGAGTATATATTCGATCTGCCAATTGAAAGCTGTGTTGCGTCGTACTGATAGACACAAATAGCTACAGCGTCATTGTATTGAAAGATCAGCTCCCGCTCGGTATTAGGTTTCAGCGGCAGATGGGATGGGTAAGAAGGCGACTACGGTTGACTAGCGTGGCCAGGTTCAGTCATCCGTCTGATGTCTCCACATGACATGCTACAAGGTTTAACCCTACTATCTCTGTTTACGAACCTTATTTTTCTATTTTATATGCTAGATTACGTAAAATAAAGTGCTTTACGTAGGCTCGCAGCATACTGACAAAACTTTGTCAGTACGCAAAAAAGTAGAAAAAGTTGCGGAAGGCCGAGCAAGCCCAAACAGGCAACATTGCCTCTTTGGGCGCAACGTGCGTCGTTGCTCACAAAATTCTCGTTTTCCATGTTCTATCGATAACTCAACGAAAATTGGGAAGCCGGAGCTCTCTGGTGAGAATTACAATAGGAACAACTGCGAGGATGTGCCTATCTGTGTTGCGAGCAGACGTCAACCTGCATGCCCTTTCGCTTTGAGTTTCTGACCACGACCTTCCACGCGGCAACCCAAACCTTCTCTTGAGATAGCTAAAGACCGTACGTGTGTTGATGCTATTTGCTCTGAACTATCTCGAATATGCATTCAAGCGTCATTGCTAATACAGCTAAATACTGGTCTATCAGCATATCTAACGAGTAGAAGTTATCAGAACACATTGCTTTGGAACTATGCATGAATATCAAGCAAACTCTATGTTACTCACGGTTCTCAAGCTGTAGCTTACTACTGTAGTGCCATCAACATTTCTCTCTCCAACCTCCTTCAAATGAATTAGCAAACGACTTCCAATGACACAAAGAAAGGAGGCATTTCCAACTGTATCTAGGAAATTCGCAAATGCCGGATTGAGGGAAGATCGGAATGTTATAATTTGCATAAGGCTGCAAGCTATTACCCTGAAAATTTTCAACAGAATATTAATATGCTGTCCGGTAAGAGCAAGCAAAAGAAATGCAATCACACAATGAAGTAAAGTATCTGGTCTTGAATAAGGACCTTGACGAGGGTGAAGCCTTTAAACCCAGCCGATGTCCTCCAGAACTCAACAGCTTTGTAGACTGCCAGAGCCATCAGAATAAGTTCATAGACAACGGGTGCAATCCTTCACTTCAACTGTAAATATTAATATAAAAGATAGTTCGCGAGATGCAAGGCTGACCAGTATAACACCATCCAAAATACAGGGAGAGAATCGTGGTCTCCACACAGGGTGATTCCCTTTGCAAGGCCTAAGATGGCAACTAGGGGCGTTGAATCAATAAAAATGAGGAGGAAAAATAATTTATTACTTACTTTTTACAGATATATTACCATATAAAAGATTGCCCAGCATGAAAGCTGCTTCCACAGCAAATAGAGACTGCAGGAATATACTTAATCTCTTGTCTGATCGGAGTTTAGAAAACATTTTCGAGTTATCCATATGCAACAAATGACTTACTTTGTGAGTAGAGGGCCATGACCCTCATGTAAAGAATGTCTGAGTTCAAAATGAGGAAGAAATGGAAGGATGCTTTAGCAAGCGGGCTATTAGCACCTACATTCAATGAATAAAATGGTCAGGCAGTCTAGAGAGATGTCACTTGTTACAGCACAGGTTGAGTCGAAAAAAAGAAAAAGAAAACTACCAGCAAGGTACTTCGTCCAATCGGTAAAACTGCCTGGCTCATTTATCAGTATAGAGGTTGTACAGGCACATTCGTTTCCTTACATCTGAGTAGTTGATTGAGTCTTATTAGTAGGTAAATCAAGAGCTGTTGGTCGCGACACACTTACAATGTCTCGTTTACATGGTAAGTGTTCCCTGTAGAATGCTCGAGTCAGCGATGAGGCAGCTATTGATATTTATTCGACGTACGCCATAAAAATACGAAGGCACCAAAAAGCCCAATAAAGCGGTTCTTGAAGAAGGTCAGCTAGCGCAGTAGAACCAAAAGGCGTATTACCAGGAAATAAATTAGGCTGACAAACTTCCAAGGAGAGCTCTACAATCAGAATAAACATGAAATGCAATTCAAGGGAAATTGAAAAGAATTCGACTCACCCAAAAATATTTGATCTGTAAACAGAATTTGCGGTCGATATCGGGAATTATCCTTGGAAAACAATAGATCGTACCTCCTTGTCCATGGTGATGACTGAGATGTTATGAGCTAATCGCTTCAGAAATGTCAATCATTCAATCGAGGACTCAACTGGCGTCATAAACTAAGACAGTCACAAGAGCTAACACGCTGTACATGTAGGTATCAATGTCATAAACCCAAGCGGGAGCATCCGCAGGGTCAATAAGTTCGACACTGGAGCGTGTCAGACGCATTGGATTCAACTCTCGTGGGTCGTTGCGGAAGTCAAGAACGTCTAGACTGTGTTATAGGTGTAGTTTCCTTTGGGTGGTGCGGTCGGCGTATTATGGGGAGTGAATTCGTATTGACGTTGATTATATATTCGATCTGCCAACTGAAACCTGTTTCGTGCAGATAGGCACTGTCACTAGCAAATAGCCGTCAGCGCTCATTGTGTTGAAAGACCAGTTCCCGCTCGGTATTAGGACATGGGAATGGCGGATCAGATAGAAAGATGTGATGCGAAGGTTTTGACAGATAAAATGTCAAGACAGAAATGTTTCAAGCAGTTTTCGTGGGTAAGAAGACGACCGTCGTACGCAGACGCTAAGGCAGGAAGCTTGGCAAGGACTGAGCCATGAAGCGTCGGCGTCGACCGATAGACTCCAGTCCCGCCCTTCGGAATACAGATGATCGGAGAAGAAAACGGGACGGAAGTAAATCTCTTCGCAAAGACGAAGATCTAGGCGGCCGACGACGGATCACCTGTAATCTGACTAGAATCAGGGTAGACGGGTGATCTCGGGTTAGCGCCGTGTGGCTTGGGTCAGCACGGGCCAGTACCTACTCACTGATTTCATGTGCTTTCTTCTGGATTTTCTATTTTATTTTATTTTATTCCTGTAGATTGTTTTTTTAACTGCGGATTTTGAACGGAGTAAGGCTCTCGCTAAGCCCTATCACTGCGACCGTGTGCGCGGCAAAACCAAGCTGAGCGTGTGTGTTTTTGCCTTACGAAGGTGTGAGTACCAGTGAAGGAGGAATTCGGTCGGAACGAGCGGACGGATCGTCACGGCGCGGGTTTCCATATTGCAGTCACTTTGCCAGAGAAAATCAAGTATTTTCACCAATTTGTACGCCACGCGCCCGAAAACAGATATAGAAAAGCAAGCAAAGCAATCAAGCAAACCTCGCATTTTTTATGTTGAAATGCTGCCTGACAATATTGTTGGCAACCGCTCGTGTTACCGGAAAGGAGCCCCGGAGCACAGAGCTACGGATCACGTGACTGACCCGCAAAGAGGCGAGCGGAAGCGCGTGATTTCGGATGGGGAAGTGTGTGGGGTACATCTACTTAGAGTCCTAAGCTCTTGTCCCTCCTTTGCTTTCTCTTCTTCTCTTTCCTTCTCATCGTCGTCGTCGTCGTCGTCGTCGCCGCCAGCGTTGTCGTTGTCACTGTCGCCGCCACCGCCGACATCCTAGGGCACCCTTCTGCGCCGTGCGACAGCGCTGCTACTTGCCATGTCGGGCTTCCGCATCTCTGCCGCCCTTTGGGACCGCATACACCACTTTGCCAGCTTCCCTCAAACTGGCGGTGCGTCTCCTTTCCTCGTTCTATCGTGCTTTTGCGAAACGTAATGCTGATACGATGCTCGTAATCAGTGTCTCTTCAGCAAATGGTGCTGTTCGGCCAGAACCCGAGTCAGGGCACGCTCTTCAAGGCAAGCCAGTTTCTCGTTGGTGTGTCGCACGTAAATTTTTCTAATTTTTTCATTGACTCACCTCTTCACTCTCTTTCAAATAATCGTTGAAATTGTACTAAATTTCACGTGAAAACGAACCGAAACATGGAACGAATGAATTAGAGGAGCTCCCGATCCGCCTCGCTCATCGTTGTAAGAGCTCGACCAGCTCCCGCACTCCCTTTCCGACATGCCCTCGATCAACAAAGTTAAGAACTGGTATGCGCAGAGCTTCGAGGTGTGTGGCGTGTTCTTTCTTTACGCGTCGCTTCTTGGCCTAGTGTTGGAGCTTTGGAGCTTTCGGCATCTGGGCTGCCTCGGGTTCTGTTGGGCAATGTAATAGACTTTTCGGTCTGACTCACCATGCGGCACGCAACTTGCGTTGCAACTATTTCACCCCTATCCGCATACATCCTGCGAGCGGCGTTAAGCTTTCCCTGCCCGTATTCCTAATTCCCTACACCCTCGCCAATGCTTCACAATGCTTAGCGTTTCACACCTTATCCCTGAAACTCAATCTTATTGTATAGACATGATTTACTGACATGTTTTCCCCTCGGCACTCCTGCAGGAACTCATCACTTTTCCTAAGTATGTGCCCTCGCCCGCGGTCAAGAAGATACTCTACGCGAGCAACGGCGAGCCCGCGCACAAGCTCCCCCAAAGCACGCCAAATCCTAGTCTTTTTGAGCCCGGAAACCCTAATAGCGCCTTCTACGCGCCTGTGCCCTCTGGTAATCAATCGTATCTAGGGAATAGCGGCAATAAAAACGGGAACGGGCAGGGACAAACAAATGGGCTCGGCAATTCTGCGCCGCGCTTGCGCATCCCGATCGAGCGACGGTATTTCGACCACGCTGCGGCGACTGCGTCGGACGCCGCATGGCCGCCTGAGCTACACGCGTACAACGCCTCGTTTACGCGAACCCTCGAGGCAATAAAGCGCCGGCACGACCCAACAGTCACTACGGTCGCGCAGGGCGTGCTTGAGTGGAAGGCCTCCCCGCATTGCGGCACAAGGCACATCGGCCTAGACGTCCAGGCGTGGCTAGACCGGTTCTACATGTCCCGCATAGGCATCCGCTTCCTCATCGGCCAGCATATTGCCCTGAACACGCTCGAGCCGCACCCGGATTACGTCGGCATCATATGCACGCGCGCGAACGTGCACGACATCGTGCACGAGGCGATCGAGAACGCGCGGTTCGTGTGTGAAGAGCACTACGGCATGTTCCAGGGCCCGCCGGTGCAGCTCATCTGCGCGCCGCAGCTCAACTTCGCGTACGTCCCCGGTCACTTGTCTCACATTTGCTTCGAGCTCCTCAAGAACTCGCTCCGCGCGGTCGTCGAGCGCTTCGGCGCGGGCGACGCGGACAAGCTGCCCCCGATCAAGGTCGTCGTGAGCGAGGGCCGGGAGGACATCACGATTAAGATAAGCGACGAGGGCGGCGGGATTCCGAGGAGCGCGATCGCGTTGATTTGGACGTATATGTACACGACGATGACCGGGCAGGGCCTGGAAGAAGACTTCACGGACACGGACTTCAAGGCGCCGATGGCGGGCTTTGGATATGGCTTGCCGCTGAGTCGACTGGTAAGTGTTAATGGTGTCGGCGGGGTCGGATCGAGTGCATTTTCTTCTTCGCGTTCTTTCTCTTCCGATTCTTTTCCCCCGAGCCCCTTTCTTCCCAATTACCCACATTTTGTTTCCGGTGCTTCTGAACTATTTCCGCTTTCTCCTTTAAGCTTTTCTCCAAGTACAACTTCTGCAGCTTTGCTTTCCGCAAATGATTTGGACCCCCCGGTACCGAGAACGAAATTAATGAAACCAATACTGACTCCGAACTTCTACGCCCCTTTCCAGTATGCGCGCTACTTCGGCGGCGACCTCAAGCTGATCAGCATGGAGGGCTATGGCACGGACGTGTACATCCACCTCAACAGGCTCTCCAGTAGCCGCGAGCCGCTGCAGTAGCAGACTCCGCTCGCTTCTCGACATTGGCTCCGGATACGAATTTGACATTCGCACGACTCGACCCGGTCCCGGGTATGATGACATTATATTTTCATTTCCCAGCCATACACGCAACGTGCATTTATACTTCGCGTGGACGACACTCCGAAATTAGTAATGTGAGGAGGGGCGGAAGGGCGGGCCCGGGGTGGTAGAAAACTTGAAGCTTAATTAAAGAAATGTACACTAATGATTCATTTTCGCTTTTGTTCATGAAGCTCTGGCACGCATGCATATCTTTTGAAGTTCCGTCTGTTAAGTTTATACACGTGCGTAATACTGGCAGTTCTGGAAATCACGTGTCATGCGAGTCGTCATATGCAGATGTGGCTAGTCGGTTGCGGGCTGAAGCTCTCACCATGACCGGAACCATCACTAAGCTTCAATTTAGTTCCAATTTGCACCGAAATTTTACGAAGAATACATGTACTGAGACGGAAAGCAACTGGTTCTCCTCCGAATTGACGAAGGAGAGTCCTCGTGGCCATGTCACGCAGATCCACAAATCAAGGAACTGTGCGTCCTTCGCGAGACGACAACTCATCAGCTGAGTACCTTGCTTTTAGGAACGATCATAGATGTGATGAAAGCCATACATAGGCAAGGCAAAGACGAAATCCACTTCAAGGTTCTTTCAAGGGTCCGGAAATTCCTCCTGATGTCAGAAATCACGAAAATGAGATAAAGGAACAAGGCATTCTAGTCGATTGGGACAACGATTCAAACTGGGCAAGCTGGATGAAGGCAATGGTCTGAAATATGGAACAAAACACTGTTTATGACTTGATGACCTTGACTCTTCACTGACTTTTCACAGTAAACACCGATGTTTAACGTCTGTTCTGTAGGACGTATGACAATTGATGTGGCAGGTGTTTCGGGGAAGATTTTCCAGATTCGACGAGGTGCACAAACTTCAAGTGAAAGCGTACGGTCAGGATAAATACAAACACTATCGCAACGCAATCAATATAGCAGGCCTAAGCAAGTCGCGGAAGAGCTACCTTTTGGACATCGCGCAATTCATGACATGGAATCTATTTTTCAGGTCCTTGCCCATCAACTCCTCTTCGTTTGGCTCAGGGACGAGGAGAATAATTGTCTACCCTGGCCGGGAACCTTATGCTGAAGTTTCGGCGGCATGTCATTTCAAATGGTATACCCGATGATCGGCTCACTTGTAGGATGCTGGAAGCGGAGCACTGCGAAGTAGCTCTTCATCCGCGCCTCAGAAAGATATTGAAACATTTTGCGCGAAACGGGCAAAGACGGTAATATTGCCATATTGTAATCAAACTGCGTAGTCTTAATCTCAACTTGTACTTACATGCACGTAGTACCTCTAACTCCTGCTTAAAACTATTCTACTTTCGATTGGTATATGCATGCTTTCAGGAAGACACAGCGGAATTTAAGCGAATACGGACGTACGAAGACAACAGCTCTAGATATCGCTGGATATATACGATGTTTCAATATCTTATTGCAGGAGCTCAGTGGCATACTCGACGTGAATGTACATAAGGATACATCAGACAATGTGGCGATTGTTTTGTGCAACAGAAGAAAAGAAAGAAAAAAACAAACAAGCAAACACGATAAAAAACAGAAGAAAAGAGGCAGACTCAATCAGATCAGACTGGATATAGACCGGGAAGATAGGAAGAAGTCCGATACACTACTAATACTGTGGATGTCGCTGAACAGCGAGGTCGATGAGGTAAGGACGGTCAGATATTGTGGGCGAGAGCGGAGATGGTAGGTAGGTATCCAGGACAAGATGCGGCGAGCGTTCATGTACGAAGTGCAATGGACAGAGGACGTGAAGAGCAGTGCGGAGGGGGACCGAGAGGTTTGAGTCCGGGAGCCTGGTCTGGTCTGCGATTCGTTGCGATGCGAGTCCGTTGCGTTGCGCACGAAGCCAGCCGCGCGGTATGTTTCCGGTAAGGAGCCCATTCTCTATCTATGCGCGATCATTACAACAGCCAAGAGGAAATAAGAGGAAAGAGAGAGGGGAGGCAGAGGAGGGAGAACAGTCCTTCGTTTTTCGTAGCAGCAGTTATTTTAGGGATCGCATTGTTTTGCAGACCCACAGGCGCGGCGGCACCACGTCTACTTCTCTTCGTCCATGGAGAACAGATCGTCGTCGTCGTTTGTGAGCACCGGCCCGCTCAGCGGGCTTGACAGCGGGTGCGCGCTCCAACCCCGCGCGCTCGGCCGGCGCGACATCGACAGAGGCACCGACACCGCAACACTGCTCCCCGGTGCGTGCGCATGCCCGAGCCCAATCCCGTGCGCATGCGTGTGTCCCCGCCCGGATGCAACTGACGAGTACGAAAGGTGCGAGAAGATCGACTGCGAGCCCACCGAGGTCCGCCTCTGGCGTGCCCGTCGTACCAGCATTTGAACCCGAACTCGAGCCCTCGGCGGGCGCGCCTCCCGCGGGCTGCGATGCCGACGCGAACGAGGGATTCTGGTCGAAAGACCCAGGGCGGAACTGCTTCGAGGGCGTGACAGACAGCCACTCGGGGCTGCCGACGTAGTCACCGCCCCCGCCGCCAGCCGAGGTCGCTGGGGCGCCAGAGACATGCAGACCTGCGGAGGAGCCGGGCGAGTAAGCGGCGGGGCTAGGGCCGGCTGACGAGGGCGGTTGAAGATGGATGCGCGAGTAGCCCGCGGCGAGGCCCTGCGGGAGAGACTGACCTGGCGCGTGCGATTGCAGTGCACGCGCGGAGGGCGAAAGGTGCTGCTCTGACGCAGGGAGGAAGGAGGGCGCCGCAGTAGGGATGGGCCTCCCTGGCGGGAACTGCGCATGTTTTGAGGGGGAAGATGAGAACGCGTCGAAGGCGTTCGTCGACATGGACGCGGCGCCACCCAGACGGGAGGGCGAAACGGACATACCATGCCCGTAATCGTGGCTATACTCCTGTCCGCGCCCCTGCCCATGACCGTTAATGTCGCCCTGTCCGATGCCTGATAGGCCATGGTGCAGCACAGTGTTGTGCCCATGGGAGGTCGTTCGTGCGCCGCCCAAATTCGAGCCTGTGCGCGACTGATAGTGATGGTGCAGCCCTGGGAGAAAGGCGGCGCTCGCATTCGTCGGGTTCAGCATGCTCGGCGATGGTCCGTCGTTTTCGTAGCCGGCGTGCAGCCCCGAATTAGATTTGAAGGAAGAGGGCAGACCGAGGCCCTGAGGCATCCCAAAGACTGCCTCCGTCTCGCCGAGCCGCTGCCGTTGCAGTTGCCCGGGTATCTGGTCGTCGCCATTTGGGGTCCAGATATCCCGGATCTTGCTCGCGTCCTGCGCGGAATGACCCGGTACGGAACGCGAGTGTCGGTGGCGACTATCTTCCGGGCGTACGCCAGAGCGCGAAAACGTTGTCGCAATTCCCCCAGGCACGGCTGCCGTCGCAGCGGAGGACGTACGAGACATGCGACGGCTCTGCTCCTCTGGCGTGAGCAGGTCCTTGAGAGACGAAGGGACAAAGTCCTCCATGTCCTCGTCATCAAACTCAGCAAACGCGCCGAGCGAATCAGACATGCTAGAGGACGTGTTGTTGCGCGAAAGTACGGGGAGAGAGCCGACGGCGAAGGTATGGCTCGCACCGAGGGACGTCGCAAGCCCGCTGCGGCTTTTGAGGTCGCCCGCACCTGTGGTGCGCTCGAACTGCATGAATAGACTCTGTGCAGACGCAGGGCCGGGCGCACTAAACGTCGGGTTGGCCGCAAGCGGTTGCGTGTTGCTCTGAAGAGCGGCATCACGCGGGGACGTGCCCGGTGAGAAGCCGTTTATACGGATCGGGTTTGTAGGCGAAGCGCGGGGCGGGGAGCCGACGGGCCCGAAGTCGACGGAGGATGAGGAGCCGTGTCGGCCGGTGAAGCGCATTGGCTGCGACGGCGTCGAGACGGGGAAGGCAGCGGCGTGCGACGCGGGCGAAACGGTGTTCGCAGGACTCGATGTGGTATTGTTCTGCGACGCGTCCGCATCGTGGTCGGCCGCAAGCTTCTTGTGCGCCTCGCTCGCGAGCTCGCCTGCTGCAACCTTCGCGGCGAACGCATCAAAAGAGGTAAAGTCGGCGTCCTTGAGCGCAGGAGCGGGAGCTGCGGGGGCTGGGACGGCTTTAGAGATCGCGAGTGGCGGGCGGACACCCGTCGGCAGCACGCGGGTGGGCGCCGTCGAACCGGACAATAGTCCGTTGCGAGTGGGTGTCCCGCTGACCCTTCCAGCACCTGCACCCACTGCGCCCGTTGTTGAGCCCGCGAGCGCCGAGGACGAAGATGACGACTTCTTGCTGCCGCGCTCGCCCCTGGAAGTATCCCTGTCCCCGTCTTTCTCCCTATCTCTGTCTCTATCCCTCTCCTTCTGCGCGCCGCCGGACTGACCTGCAGCGAGCTGTGCCGCCTTCTTATTGCGGCGATCCATGCTCATGCTCTGGCCCGGAAGGACATGCGCGAGGGCGCATTTGTGGCCGAACTTGCAGTTGCCCTTTACGAACCACGCACAGATTTCCTTCGTCTGGCCTGGCTCGAGGACGTGATGAGAGAAGGGGCACGACGAACCTGCCGTGCACGAGCCGACACGGAAGAATTTGCAAGGGACGTGCGAAAGGTCTTTCACTGTCAAGGAATTAAATAAATAAAATTCGAGGATGGCGAAAGCGCGGTGCGCACGTACCCTTCGAAGAGCCCGAGCCTTTCCCTCCCTTGCCATTTTTCTCCTTTTCTGATTTGCTGTCCGTGCCGACATCGTCAAGCATGTCCATGTCCGGCGCTGCCATTGCTGGCTTGTAGATGGTGATGATAGTTCTGGTAGTTATGGAAGAGAGAGAAGGGGCGAGGACGCCGTGGACGACGTTGAGGTCAGATGCAAACTTTGCGCACGCGGCACTCGAACGCACTTCTCCATAACGGTTTTTCTTTTCTTTTCTTTTTCTTTTTCTTTTTCTTTTCTTTTCTTTTCTTTTCTTTGTCTTTTCTTTTCTTTTCTCTTCTTTTCTTTTCTTTTCTTTTTCTTTTTCTTTTATTATTTTTTTCTCACATTTTCGCTCGTGTACACTGATTTATGCTAATACACTGCAGAATAATATATATCTTACTTTTTGCAAATACAGCAAACGTCAGAAAAGCCTTTTTACTCCTCAGCTTCTTCTTCGTCGCCCGACACTTCTTGATTTTCGGCGCTGGCCTTCGCCATGAGCTGTGCGAGGTCCTGCTCCTCCGTCTCCGACACCGCCTTGGGCTAAAGTATCCAGAGAGTCATTAGTCATTATCCGTATATAAGAGTTAAAAAAAGTGGGACGTGCCTTCATCTTGACAACCAAATTCCCGCCCTCTCCCTCGATCGTGCTCTGTATCGTCTCGATCGCCCGCTCCAGCCGCTCGACCGCCGCATACTTGTCCGTCGCATTCGTCCCGAGCACGTACAACGGCGGCGCAACGAGCTTCGCCTTAATTGGCACAGCCTCCGTGCTCGCCGCCTCCCCTGCGCGCAGCGCGCGCTTAATCGCGTCAATACCCGCCTCCGTGTAGCACGTCAGCTCCACGTCCGCACGCAACTTGATCGGTTGTGGCGTCAATCGCCGCGCGATAGTGGCCGTCAGCTGCGCGAGCGTCGCGCCCGAAGGCGCTGGTGTCAGCGAGGCGAATACTTTTTCGGGCTCCCTAAGAGATGTGCGTAAGCATTGGAGAACGAGTCTCGAAAGAGGGCAGACGCACGTCAGCGCGAGCTTGAAGGCATCGTACGGGTGCCCGTACTGCTTCCCCAGCGGCCACACGATTTGGTCGTACAGAGACTCCAAGCGGGCCTCCTCGCTGCCGCCCGCCTGGGCTGCGGCCTCCTCCTCCTCTTCCGCACTCGTAACCGTACCTGCCTCTGCCTTCGCCGCTGCGTCCGCCGCCAGCTCCTCCGACGAGAGCTTCGATGCGACATGCCGCAGAATGGAGGCGACTGTCTTAGACTTCATGAAGCGCTCCTCGCATTTGGTAATGTCCTCTGGCGAGACACGCCTCTTCGAGAGATCGATGTAGCCTGGATGTAGTATATGAAGTGAGAAACGCGAAGTAAATACATAAATGGTATTGGGGGCACACCCTTCTCTTTGTCGACACGCATCACGACGACGACCTCGTTGCGTCCGACGCGGATGAGCTTCTGGATCGAGCGGATGCGACGCCGCGATAGCTCAGAAAGCAAAATCATCCCCTCAATGTTGTCGTATTCGAGCTGAATGCATTGCGTTCAGTTCAAAAAATATTTTCTTAAAACTCCTGAAGGCTCACCAGCTTGACATACGCGCCCATCTCCGCGATCTGGCGGACCTGCACCATGACGAGCTCGTCGACCTCTGGGTATCGCTGTTCATAGTAGCGCATCGCGGTGAGAGATATCGGAAGTCGTTTCGTTCAGTTCAATTCGTGGGCAATGTGAGTGAGTCTGCACCTTTGAAGTTTCCGTCTGACTCAATGCGGAAGCGATTTGAAACTGCTGATGATGACTCATCCACCGCTTTTATTTCTAACATAGTAACAAGTTGCCTCTTAATGTTATGGTCATTTTTTGATATTTCTTTTTCAAAGCGATTTTGCACGTATGAGCTTCAGGTGTTCTCGTCCTTATAATTCCCACATGCCATCCCAAATCCTAATGTGGTAACAGATACCGTCAATTTCCCTGCATTGCTTAAGATGCATATATATGGGTTCCATGCTTCTGTTCTCATCTGCAATGAAGACGGAACTGGCAGCTAGTGCCATATATATAAAAGTCAGTGATGGATTCTAAACAGATTAGACTCACATATGTAGTACGCGTCGTTCTCCATGACACGGAATACTGTCCTTTCCCAAGCGGTGCTGTACTGTTATCCCAGTCATTCAACATAGCAATTTCTTGACCTCTAGAGTCGCCGATGGCATGGGCGCAACGAAGGCTGACATAGAACTGTCCGATATGACCTCACGAGTATGGTAGTGGCAGAATATTATGCTTAGGAGATCGTGGCTGACACTGAGACTCAGAACCAAAAGGCATTTGCTCTCCACGTGATCAAGCCACACGGCGTTCGTGGCGATGAACTTGTTGCTACAGCTTCCAGGAGGACACCGAAGAGGGCAGTTACCTTCTCTGTATACATTATACATGTGTGCTTCTGTATGTTTGATTCGAGCAGGATGTTCCTCGCTAAGCGCGATAATTTGGACTGAAGGGAATAGGATGATATTTGCTTATTCGCACTCGTCGATAACCTGGAAACACAGGTAAAGAGCGAACCGAGAAGAAGAGAAACCAAACTTCGACCAAGTCGGCGGGCACACCATTCCGTTCCGTCTATAGAATAATATTAGACTCTAATCACAGTAGCATGTAGTGCAAGCAGAAAAAAAAAAAAAAAAAAAAAAAAAAAAAACAGGTTCAAGACAGGTATTCAGCCGTTGAGACAAAATGTATATGGTCGAAGAAAAATCATATCCCACTCTATTCGACACCGTTATTCCTCCCTACGACGCTTTTCTCCAACCGAAAAACGGGATTGAGCCTGGGGAACGTCGACAAATCCGACATTATCGTTCGACTGGATGGGCCCAAATACGTCCGCGCCGCTCTGAATCACAGTAAAGGCCTCTCTAGAGTTGTGTATCGATGCTTTAGACCGTACTGAAGCTTTTCCTTGCGCTGTGCCATCGTTGAGACGTGACTTCTTCGAAGTCGGAGATGGAATCACGCTGCCAGGATTCGGCAAGGGCTGACGTGCTCTCTTCAGGTCGATCCTCACGTCGCCCTGTTTCCTCACGTGAACAGCCGTATTCAGGAATAATCTCTTCATCATTTCGTGTGCGTGATCCTCGGGGATTAGGCCTTTCCAGTATGCCCATTGCACATTCAAGTACTCAGCCATCTCGTGCAGCATCTCGGCGACGAGTTGAAGCTTTGGGTGGAGTCGATCCTTCCATTTCACGAGTTCGGTCGCAGCTAGGAAGATGTCTCTAGAATCATCTTTAGCGCGGCCAGGATCATGCTGTTCCATAATTCTCAAAAAATCATCATAGTCTTCATTCGATTCGTCGTCCTCCTTCCCTACGCGGGCACGGCACAGAAGGTACGCGAAGAGCCAAAAGACTGATTCCATATCAAGATATGGGAGGTGTTCGAATGGCGCTCTTTCTTTGGGCTTTATACAGAGAGGTAATTTGTTGATTTCACGGATATAATAGTCGTATTTTTCCTGGTCGTATGCACCGATATACAGTGCTTTCGCTTCCTCGGAAATTTCAGGAAAAATTGCTCTAGTTTGAAACGTAGAGAATTTGAGTGCGCCGACGCTAACGGCTCTAGCGATATACATCGGAGTCCCCTGCGGATCATTAGCAATGAGCTTGGACCAGAGAAAGATAATACGTACCGCTCTGTCTGTCACAGGACCTTTCGATTTATCATCGAGTAGTGCTGCGTTATCCCAGTCGATCAACATAACAATTTCCTTCACATCCTCGCTGTAAGACAATGCCGTCTGAGTAAGCTTGAACGTAACGAAGTGGATGAATATAACGCACAGGGTAGGATCCAATACCTGCTCGATGTACTTCCCGACATCGCTATTCTGCTTCTCCTCTGGGTGTTTATTGTGCTTCGGATTGATGATGACGTTGCTCTTGCTGATGTCGCGATGTAACGATTTGCGTTTCATCACGCAGAATTGATGGACTGAAAATCGAAGGAACAGTGAGCTTGCGTAGATTCAGACGGGGAAAAAAGAAACCACTTACTGTGGACGATGTCGAAGCCGATCTTCAGCAAATCCAAAAGTGACGTGCATTCCTCCAGCGCGTCACCGTAGCTGTCTAGGATGGCTCTAGTCTTCACCCTCTGAGGTATCCTTTTCTCATACACTTTTTTGGCATTGCCGTCTTTCGCCGCCGACCCGCCATCGTCAGGCGCGGCCCGGGCTGTAACTGCCTCCTTACATTCTATCTCTTCCTGGAGTGGATGAGCGCTCTCCGCAGTGGAGTTGCCATCTCTGATATCATGTGTGATAACTTCATCTCCGACTCGTTTCGTCTCGCTGTTCGAGACATCTTCCTCGTCTGGATCTGGATCTGGATCTTCGACGTCTATGTATCCCAAGGTCGAATTCCAACGGCAGATTACTTTCGAGTGCTTCTTCGAAGTCACCAACTTTAGACGGGATCCGTCGGCTTTCGCTACTTCCACTTCCTCGTAGCTACGTAGACGGACGACGCCAGGAACGAAGCCTTGCTCGTGTATTTTCTTGAGTACAGCGCCTTCGGTGAAACGCCTTTTCTTGTCCCGCCATAGGTCCTTGATGATGTAGAAGGGATTCTGAAGAATCCATGTCTGTTTTCCCCAAGCAGGTGTCGAGAACAGCCTGACTGCTTCCAATTTGCTATTTGCGGTCTTGACGGTCCAGGTGGGTTTGTTTTTCTCCTCCTTCAATAACTGTATGGTGGGGTCGAGCTGTGGCAGGTCGTCGACGGCGTCATAGAGCGTGTGCAAGAAGTAAAACAAGAGATGGACGTCCTCTTTCCATTTATAGCTCTTCGAGCATACAAACCGCGACGCGTCGGACCAGCAGAAGCGGAAGGTTTCTGCGGTGCACGTCATAAAGAGAAGTCCGGCGATGTCGGGTCGTCCGCGGGGTATATCACTCGCGTACGCACCCACTTGCTTAGGTAGTGCTTCTTCTTCAAGCTTGACCTCGAGGAGGGAAACGACCTCAGTCATCTTCCGACTCTGGGACGTAGGAACCTTATTAGTCGCCTCGCGAATAAGAGCCTCACCGTCGCTCAACCATTTCCACACAGCGACCAGATCCGGCTTCTTAGCAGTGTCTTTCCTCTTCTCTCCCGTACCGTCAACCAACTGGTGCAAATAACTCGACTGAAACAGTATGCAGCGACCTGTGCAATGATCTGAGTAAGGAGGGAGGGGCTGCAGCAGATATAGATGCGGGTAACTCACCATTGTATCTGTCGCCCATTTTACGAGCGACATGGACGCTCACGCGGGCGAGGATCTTCATGAGCGGTTGGTATAGATCGTGTTCTAGCACGGGACCGAATGGGGTTTGCCCATTCGCTGTCCCGGGTGCTCCTTCGGGTGGCCCGGCAGCAGAGGATATCGAACCACTTGCGCGATGACCACCTACAGATTGTATCGAAGATCTCGTGGGTCGGCTACCTGAAGCCATTATATTAGCAGAAGACTATTTGGCAGATACCCAAGACAGGGGACATACCACTTGCTGAAAGGCCGCTGGCTGAAGATCCGTCTACAGGCGACGGAGCAACCAATGTCGCACGAGATTGTTTGACATTTTTCGCGCGGTCGTGGGCCAGCACAGCCGCCATACGGTCTATGTTCTCGTTGTAGAAAGTGTTAGACTCATCCGACGAGTCGATCATGGACTCATCAACGCGAAGATATCTTTCGTGGAAATGGCTGTCCCACTTGATGTCCATATATTTGGAGAAGTTCATGTTGGCCGCCTGCGTCGCGAGTCACAGAGTAGCGTTTTAATTTTGTCCAACAGGACTGCAGAGAAGTGACATCTTGTATGAGATTGTGGTGCTCAGGGGTAAGGAGGGATAACTTACCAACTGAAGGGTGCGCGAAGCTTATGTAGTGTCAAAGTGTCAAAGCGTTGTGACTGGGGAATGTGGCTTGAGATCATGGCTGATGATAGTGGCTGAAAGACGCGTGGTGACCCGAAGTCGCGTCGTCTATTGTCCTCACGTGATCGAGCCACAGCTGTGAATAATAGCGTTTGCGAGACGGATGGTTTTGCCAACGGCGAATTATTTACTAGAACACGGCTTGTACAAATACCTAGTTGGAAGTCCACAAAACTCTTTGAGCCTGTTGATATAATCACTATATGTTGCGGAATATAAATGAGCGTTTCCATAAGAACTGGCGAGTCCCGGGAAAGGAGCGACTAAACATGCTAGTAAAGTAGAAAGAGTACCATCCGTCAAAGGTCCGATCCAACAGCATCCACGACATACAACACCTGCTGCGGCCTCACAAAGAGGCCTCTATACTCCGCGCTCGAAACGTCCGATACCGACGGCGACGCGCTACGGAAGCGCTTCTTGCGCTCGACGCTTAGCTGCTCACCCTCGCGCTTTGTGCCTTTCTGGGTGCCTGTGCCGAACCCACTGTTGTACATCCAGTCGACGCCGCGGCGCCGGCGCATCGTTGCGCGGTCGCGGTCGTCGTCGCCCCACTCGGAGGCGGTCGCGCCGACCTCGAAATAGCGAATGCCGCCCCATGAACCATCGTGCCACTGGCGGCCCTCGAGTTGTTCATCCGCCCACGTCTCTCCCACGGGGACCTCCACGCCGACCCATGGTCCTCGCTCGCCTTCGACTTCACCGATATAGCGTGCGTACGCACGAAACTTCTTCCGCTTCGAATTAATGATGCACGGGATCCCGATGTCAAGTGTCGCTCCACGCGGTTGTGGCCCGAGCACAATCGTCGTCTCACCGGGGTCGCCCGCCAGGGGTCTTGTCCCGACCACACGCGCGAGCTTGATCGTATCATTTGATTCCTTCCGGCGCAGCGTTCCCCGTGTTGTGCTCGATCCAGTATCGCTCTGCACAAGCGAGCCTGGCCGTACAGGCCTATTGGAAGCTGTGACGGTGCCCGCGCGCGACTTCCCTTTCACCGTCAGTGTGCTACTCGTGTTCTCAGGCTCGTCCGGACGCACGCTCTCCTTCGACGGCATTTTCGGCAATGGCTTGTTCGGCGGCAGCGACTTGGTGGCTCTCTTCGTGGGCGTCGACGTATTCTCCTCTGCAGGAGGCGACTTCTTGATCGCCGGCCGCTTCGAGCTCGGAGTCGCCGACGCAGTGGAGCGCACTGAAGTCGAGGATGGCGACCTTCGCACAACAAGCGTCTTGTTCCGGTCTGCAGTCGTTGTCGTGGATGTAGTTGAGGTCTTACGTACACGCGGCGCGCCCGCCGTTGCCGCTGACGTCGCGCTCGCCTCGGACAATCGTCGAGGACGACCCGCTACCGAAAGTACGGGTGCAGTAGCCCGCGGCGACCGCGAGGTCGATTTCCCACTCTGCGCCGAGACGTTCGACGCCGCTGATACTCTCCGAGAGCGTGCGGGGGACTCGCGCGCACTCTTGAACACAGACGACGCCTCGCTTTTACTCGATATTGTTGCAGATGAGGTCGCGGACGTCGGACGCGCATCTGGAAGCGGGGGACGGAGCGTCGACTGACCTGCGGCACTAGCACCGGCATTCCGGCGAATCGTCGACGCATGCGAGCGTACGGAGGAGACTGATGCGGCGACAGACTTGGGCCGCTGCACACTAAGGACGGTCGGCTCGTGGACGCTCCGTAAGCTCGCAGAGTCGTTGTCTTTCGCAGGCGCGCGCAGAGTGCGCGTGCCACCAACAACGGGTCGGCGGGAGGATGCAGTAGATGCCGCTCGTTGCGCAAGCGAAGTTGTCGATCTGTTTGTGCTTTGGCTGAGACTCGCGCTCAGGCTCAAGCTGGGGATCTCCGCCTCGTTGGCATCAGTGTCAACGTCCATCGCAGACTGCGAGCTCGAGGAAGCCCTGTTAACATTCGGGCTAACGCTGCGTGCGGTGCTGGCAGCAAGCTTTGAGTCCGGGCGGGACTCTTTGCGCTCGCGCTCGGTCGCGGTTGTGCTCGCCGTGAGGCGGGATGACGCGCGGCTCGCGGTCGACGGGGCGATACTGCGAGTGACACTACGGACGGACGCGCCTGAGGAGGCGAAGGCGGGTGGGTTGCCACGGTCGCTGCCGCGTGCCATGTTCTTGCTGAGGACGCTTGTGCGAAGCGAGAGCGTGCTGTCGCGTTCGGACACATCTTCGACCCTACTGAGCGTCGGGCGGAGACCGCTGCGCGTCGGTGGGCCTCGCGTGGGTGCGGAGGCGGGGCTGAGGAGGTCCTCCACGGGCTGGTCGATTTCTATCAATACCAAAATAGATTAAGTAACAAAACAAAACAAATAACCGCGGTAAAAGGAACTGACCATGGCTGATTTCCTTAACCGCCCAGCTTTCAAGTGCGTCGAAGCCGCTTTCCTGACGGACACCCATCCAACGCCGGCGCAGCCAGCGAATAGTATCCATTCGCGCTTGCTCGACCTGCACGCGAATGTGGGATGTGCTCGACAGAAGCGTTTCGTTCGGCTCCGTGGGGTGCGGGCGGAGTAAAATCGACGAAACGAGGGCCTATATGGCACAATATATGAGTTTTGCGGGGAGATAAATAGAACGAGGTCCACACTCGCCTGGTAAAGCAAACCCGCGTTGGACTCTGTCATGCCCCTCCGCACGGCATCCATAACCCACTCGACGCGCTCGCCATCCTCGAACCTGCCTAGCCCATCATTCTCCATAATATCCACCCAATCTTGCTCAGCGAAGCACTTCTCCGCATCGTTGCATAGCACCCCATCAATCGCTGCGCGCGCCGCCAAAACCATGTCGCGAACGGGCTCCGCCCACAAATCGCGCAGCGCGCCCAGACGATGCAGGGCGGCTTGCGCCGCGAACAGCAGGGAGAACACGTTCAGCGGGGTCGTGCGCTTCGCGAGGCCGCGCATGAGCCCGTCTTTCGTCTTCTGGGGCAGCGTCGAGAACTCCGCGGTGCACCAACCCTCTCCGAAGAGGCCTACGAGCGCGCGGCGGGCACCGCGTTCGAGGTAGGCGTTCTGCACGTCCGGGCGGACGGAGAAGAGCAACACGCGAGGGGCGCGGCGGGCGCACTGGCGGCAGCGGCAGCCGCCGGAGCCCCAGCGGCCGCCAGTAATGCGCTCGTACTCCGCGAATTCAAGGAAGGCATGGAAAAGCCCATGGAGCATCTCCTGAACGAGGCGCGCCTGGACCTCGTCGTGAAGGGACTGGAGCTGAAGGTAGTTTGCGGAGCAGAGGATTGCAAAGGCGGTGTCGAGGTCATATGACCGGTTCGAGAAGTTGACGGTGCCCGAGTAGAGGTAGCCGAGAGTAAAGTGCATTGCGGGCGGGGTGAATGGCGGGGACGGTAGTCGGACTCTTGCTGGCTCCCCGAGAGCAGGTGTGTTTTTGAGGCCGTAGGTGATGAGTTGGTCATAGAAATAAGGCGAACGCGTCACGAGAATGAAACGGTGTGACCAGAAAATAGCAGCAGTCTCTTCTTCAGACGAGCCGGACGCAGACTGGACTTCCCCAGTAAGCTCAATCTTAACGTCAGAGTAAAGGCGCGACCTCCACATAAAGACGAGGTCTTTGCGCAGCTTATCAATGCGCGTCTCGTCTGCGTCCGCGTCGCCCTCTGCAGCCTGCTCATTCGCGTCGAAGAGGAAGGCGAAGGCCTCGCCGAGGCCCTTGCCAGTGTAGAGATACTCGAGCTCATTGGCGAAGAGCGCGGGCTTGTGCGCGAGGGGGATGCGGGTGAGGGAGCCGATAACGGAGGGCGCAGGAGACGCGGAGCGGAAGTGGGAGGGCGAGCCGGAGCGGAGGGAAGCGGGGTACGAGAAGTCGACGCCGAGGTTGAGGGACAGTGCGGAGGTGGTGGGCATGGGGAGAGATGGCGTCGGGGATGCGGCGAAGGGTAGTGGGGACGCGACGGGAGCGGAACGGAAGGTGAAGTAGCGAGCCTGAAAGCTCGGCGGTGCGCGCGCATACACAATAGCTAGTAGTTGACAGTCAGCGGGCCAAAGATGGCTAGACACTAGTGGATGAGCGCTCGCCTTTATGACCCCAGACCTCCTCGACTTCGGCGTCGGCATCGCCGTCGTCCATGGCGTCATCATCGACGAGGTCCCAGACGACGTCGGGAAAGCGGTCTTTTGAGCGATGAAAGAGCGCTTGTAGGTCGTCCTGCCATACGGAAGTCGAGTTCTTTGTGGCTTCGAGCAGGGCAGGCGGGCGCACAGGCGGCTGGGTCGGGATGGAGACCATGATTCACGGCAACAGACGAGATAGAAAGAAAAAAGAAAAGAAAAGAAAAGCAGAGAAAACCCGGGGAAAAAAGCAGATGATCCGTTCCGAGCAGAAAGCAAAACACAGCAGCAGCAGCAAGGGTATATTCTTCTACGCACGTCACACGCGTCGTCGTCGTTCGTCGCTCGTGGTCGGCGTTGTCGAGGAACGAATCAATCAACCTCAGCCACGCCCTGTAACATCTCCGTGTGTCACGCTGACAAGCCACTCAGTTATTTCTATTTTTACTTCAAAAGAATAGTTTGTTCTGATGAGGTCTGTTTTATTTCATCGAATCTGAAATACGTATTGTCCTATGTTCCAGACGCAGAAAAAAAAATAGAGAAAATTTGAAAGCATACATGCACTTTGACTTAGTCAATACTTGCTTATGGTTGCTCGTGACAGACGTGTCACACGCTCTAAAGCCAAAAAAAAAAGGTTCTGGAACTAAATTAAATAGAGCTTGTTATGGCTCCGCCGTCCAAGAAACAAAAGACAGGCTCGAGCAGCGCAAAAGTCGCCGTCGGCGCATACCGTCGTCGTCCTCGAGGCCGAGCTCACCGCCGCCCTCGCCTCCAACGCGTCGCTCAACCCGCTCGCCGACCTCCTCCACATCGCCTCCTCCACTTCCGACCCGAACGTCGCCCTCAAGGCCATCTTCGCCCTCTACCGCCTTTTCACCCTCTGCGCCCAGAAAGGTCTCCTAAGTGCGGGCGCAAGTGCAGATGCAGATAGGCGGCGACGACAAAGACGCACAGCAGCAGCCCGCCCGAAAAGCCGTCCGCGCCTGGGTCGCCGCCCGCCTCGACGCCTTTGCCGACTTGCTCTGCGCGCTGCTCAAGGACGACGAGAAGACTTTACGGGTACGCTCTCCCCCTTCCTTCTGGTTTTCATTTACTTATTAATAAGTGTCATTTCTCCTAGACCTCATCCTTAAAGATCCTCTTTTCCCTCCTCCGCCAGCTCTCCTCTGTCATCCCCGCACCAAGCTCAGCGGCTACCTCCTCGTCCTCAGCTGCACCCCTTCGCTTCGACGTCCCCTTTTTCATCAAGATTGTCAAGGCACTCCTCATCTGCCCCCCGTCCTCGCGCACTACATCAAAATCCCCGAAAAGCGTAAACGCCGACGGCATCCTCGACCCCGACGTGTGCGACCTATTCCTCAACTCCTCGCTCAACCCATATGCCGACATTCGATGGTTCTTCCTCCGCGAGTCTGCGTGAGTTCAGCTTTTTCTTATTATATCCTTACCTCTCTCAAGTTGCCGAATCAATGTTTTGTAGCGCCCTCCTAGAATCCCCTGCCCTTGTCTCGGCACACCCGGCTATGCCCGCCAATGCGCTTTCCATCCTTGAGAAACTTTCAGGCATGCCACCGGCCGTCTGTGCCTCCTCTGAAACCGCCCCAAAACAATTTCAATTTTGGATCGAGCAACTCGACGCAAAACCACGCAAAAGCAAACGGAAGCCGATGTCCTCTTCCGCCTCCTCAGAAAACTCCGATGCTGACGCCGACGCCGAGGCTGAGGCTGAAGCAGACGATTGGCGCGCTTTCTTCGAGGACCCCAAGCCTTCCAAAAAGAAAGAAAAAGGCCGGCGGCTGCACACCCTCAGCGTGCATGCTCAGCTGCACACGCCCGCCGCGCACCGCGCGGTCTTCACGCGATGCTGGCTCGCGCTCTTGCCTCTACTCTCTGCAGGGATGCTCGACGAGAAGGCCACAGCAGAAGACGAGGAGCACCTCGCGCTCGTCGCACGCGCGCTCACCGTGCTCCATCACGGTGTCCTCCCTCACCTCACGCGAGCCGTTCTCATCATGGATTGGGTTTCTGGATGCGTCGACCATGGTGCGATCTTTTTCTCGGTCCTGTTTTTCCTTTCCTCTTTCACTCATGACATTGTCAAGGCGGGAACGTCGGCCTCCTCGCACTCAATGCGCTTTTCGTGCTCATGCGGGAGTACAATCTGTGCGTCATCCACCTTCTTTCTTCAAAAAAAGAATAAATATCTCTGACTCCCATTCATCCGCAGCGACTACCCGCAGTTTTACACTCGCCTATACGCCTTCCTCGACCGGGATGTGCTGCACCTGCGGCACCGTGCGCGCTTCTTCCGCCTCACCGAGCTCTTCCTCAGCTCCAGCCACCTTCCCGCAACGCTGCTTGCATCCTTCGTGAAGCGCCTCGCACGCCTCTCGCTTAGCGCGCCCCCCGCCGCGATCATCATGGCTATTCCGTTCACATACAACGTCCTCAAGCGGCACCCCGCACTCATGGTCATGATCCACCGCGACGCCGACGTCGAATCCTCTGCAGAAGAAGACGATGCCTTCGACCCATCCGAGCCGAACCCGACGCAGACCGGCGCATTGCGGTCCTCGCTCTGGGAGCTTGCCACACATCGGCAGCATTACCACGGCGCGGTCGCGACGCTAGCGCGCGTTTTTGAGGAGGCGTTCACACGCCCAGGGTACGCAATGGAGGACTTCCTCGACCACACATACGCTACGGTGAGCCTGCCTTTTCCTCTTTTCCCCTCCCTTCTTCTCTCTTTCTGGAACGTGAAAACTGACCGCGGACTAGCTCTTCGAGACTGAGGCGAACCGTAAGATCCGGAAGGACCCGCCGGTCATCGAGTTGGGGATGGTCCAGCCGATGATGGTACGAGCGCGGGGAAACGAAGACGCAAATGCGGGGGTACAGACGGACATCGTAGGTACGATGTGGGTCTTTGGGTAGTTTAAACTAGGTTCCAAATTGTATAGACGGGGACATTGTCCAGAATCGCCCAAGGAGTATGTACATGTCATGCATACCGAGTTTGCTCATTTGGTATGGAAAGATGAAAATGTCAGCACGGATTTAAGACATCGCAGTTGGTGAAAAAACAAAAAGCAAGTCATATGTAAATCATACAGCATTTCGTCTTTTCGACTCCTGCAACGTTGCTGGGCTGCGAAGTACATGCCTGCCAAAAGGAGTAACACAGCTGTGGCTCGATCACGTGAGAACAATAGACGACGCGACTCGAGTCACTCACAACGCGTCTCTCAGCCACTATCATCTCTCAGCCACGATCCAAGCCACGTTCCCCAGCCACAGCGCTTTGACACTTTGACACTACATAAGCCGCGCGCACCTTCAGTTGGTAAGTTGTCCCTCCTTACCTGAACACCACGATCTCAGACGAAATGTCACCTCTCCACAGCCCTGTTAGACTTAGTCGAAGCGCTGCTGCGCTACTCGGTTCGACGCAGGAGGCCAATATGAACTTCACCACATATGCGGACATCAAGAGGGACGAACATTTCCACGAGAAATATCTACGCGTTGATGAGTCCATGGTCGACTCGTCAGATGACTTTAACACTTTCTTCAACGAGAACATAGACCGTATGACGGCTGTGCTGGCCCACGATGACGCGAAAAAGGTCAAACAATCTCGTGCGACGTCGGTCGCTCCGCCACATGCAGACGAGTCTTCATCCAGCCGCCTTTCAGCAAGTGGTATGTCCCCGTCTTGGTATCTGCCAAATAGTCTTCTGCTAATATAATGGCTTCAGATGGCCGACCCACGAGAACTTCGATACAATCTGTAGGTGGTCATCGCGCGAGTGGTTCGATATCCTCTGCTGCCGGGCCATCCGAAGGTGTACCCGGGATAGCGACTGGTCAAGCCCCATTCAGTTCCGTGCTAGAACACGATCTATACCAACCGCTCATGAAGATCCTCACCCGCGTGAGCATTCATGTCGCCCGTAAAAGGGGCATCCGCAACGACGGTGAGTAACTCGCATCTATATCTGCTGCCGCCTTTCCCATAGCTCCCCGAAACTCATATCTTTGTACAGGTCTCTGCATACTGTTTCAGTCGAGTCATTCGCACCCGTTGGATGACGGTATGGGAAACAAGAAGAAATACCATGCTAAGAAACCGGATCTGGTCGCTGTGTGGAAACCGTTGAGCAAATGCGAGGCTCTTATTGGCGAGGCGACTAATAAGGCTCCTGCGTCCCAAAGCTGGAAGATGACTGAGATCGTTTCCCTCCTCGAGGTCAAGCTTAAACATGCTGAGCTACCTAACCAACTGGGTGCGTATGCGAGCGACTTGCCCCGCGGACGACCCGACATCGCTGGGCTTCTCCTTATGACGTGCACTGCAGAAGTATTCCGCTTCTGTTGGTCCGACGCGTCGCGTTTTGTACATTCGAGTCAATATGAGTGGAAAGAAAACGTCCATCTCTTGTTTTACTTCTTGCACACGCTCTATGACGCCGTCGACGACCTGCCACAGCTCGACACCACCATACAGTTACCTGAAGGAGGAAAAAAACAAACCTACCTGGATCGTCAAGACCGCAGACGGCGAATTGGAGGCGGTCTGGCTGTTTTCGACACTTGCTTGGGGAAAGCAGACATGGATTCTTCAGGGTCCCTCCTACATCATCAAGGACCTATGGCGGGACAATAAAAGGCGTTTCACCGAAGGCGCTGTACTTGCAGAAAATACACGAGAAAGGCTTCGTTCCTGGCGTCGTCCGTCTACGTAGCTACGAGGAAGTGGAAGTAACGAAAGCCGACGGATCCTCTCTAAAGTTAGAGACTTCGAAGAAGCACTCCAAAGTAATTTTCTGTGGGGATTCGAAATTGGGAAAATGGCAGTACAGAGACGTGGAAGATCCAGACAAGGAAGATGCCTCGAACAGCGAGACAAGACAAATTGGAGATGAAGCTGTCGCACACGACGGAGGCAACGTGGAAGATAGCGGCTCCACTATGGAGAGCGCTCAACCACATCAGGAGGAGATAGAATGTAAGGAGGCAGACGGCGACTTCAGAGCCGGGGATGCGCCTGATGTCGACTCCACTGTGGAGAGCACTCAACCACACCAGGAAGAGATAGAATGTATGGAGGCAGTCGGCGACGTTACAGCTGAAGATGCGCCTGACGATGACGAGCCGGCGATGGAAGACGACAATGCCAACAAAGTGTACGAGAAAAAGATCCGTCAGAGAGTTAAGACCAGGGCCATTCTAGATAGCTATGGGGACGCGCTGGAGGAATGCACGTCACTTCTGCAATTGCTGAAGATCGGCTTCGACATCGTCCACAGTAAGTGGTTTCTTTTCTCCCGGTCTGAATCTACGCAAGCTCACTGTTCCTTCGATTTTCAGCCCATCAATTCTGCGTGATGAATCGCAAATCGTTACATCGCGACATCAGTAAGAGCAACGTCATCATCAATCCGAAGCACAATAAACACCCTGAGGAGAAGCAGAATAGCGAGGTCGGGAAGTACATCGAACAGGTATTGGATCCTTCCCGGTGCGTCATGTTCATCCACTTTGACACGTTCAAGCTTACTCAGACGGCATTGTCTTACAGCACGGATGTAAAGGAAATTGTTATGTTGATCGACTGGGATAACGCAGCACTACTCGATGCAAATCGAAAGGTCCTTTGACAGACAGAACGGTACGTAATATCTTTCCCTGGCTCCAAGCTCATTGCTAACGTTCCATAGGGGACTCCGATGTATATCGCTAGAGCCGTTAGCGTCGGCGAGTTCTACTTCTCTGAGGCACATAAAAGAGCAAAGTTTCCTGAAATTTCCAAGGAAGCGAAAGCACTGTATATCGGTGCATACGACCAGGAGAGATACAACTATTACATCTATGAAATCAACAACTCACCTTACGTTGTCGAGCCTAAAGAGGATAGTGCCATTCGAGCACCTCCCATATCTTGATATGGAATCAGTCTTTTGGCTCTTCGCGTACCTTCTGTGCCGCGCATGCGTAGGTAACGACGACAAACCGACCGAGCAGTACAAGAAATTCATGGAGACGATGGAAAGACACAACCCTGGAGAGCCTGGTCCTGACTCCAGAGGCATTATTCATGAGCGAAACCAGTGTCAATGACTGGAAAACCCGGCTTCACCCAAAGCTTCGACTCGTCGCCAGGATGCTGCACAGGATGGCTGAGTACTTGAGGGTACAATGGGCATACTGGAAGAAATATATCCCCGAGGATCATGCACACGAAATGATGGTGAGATTATTCCTGGATGAAATCGTTCACGTGGAGAAGCAGGGGGACGTGACTATCAACCTGAAGAGAGCACGTCGGTTCCCGAATCCTGAAAATGGGATTCGATCTCCTTCGAAGAGGTCACGTCTCAACGATGGCACAACGCAAGAAACCGTCCCAGGACTGCCTAGAGCATCGATACACAGCCTTAGAGAAACTATTACTGGGACCCGCGAATCTGAGAGCGGCGCAGACGTATTCGGGCCCAAGCAGTCAAACGATAATATTGGACCTGTCGGCGCTCAGGCTCAATCTCGTTCGTCCGTCGGAGAAAAGCGCCGCAGGGAGGATTAGCGGTGTCTAATAGAGCTGGGTATGATTTTTTTTTTCGGCCATATGCATTTTATTTCAACGGATGAATACCTATCTTGAATCAACTTTCTTCCATTTGCTTGCATTCTACTGTGATTAGAGTTAAAATTTTATTTTATATACGGAACGGGAAGGTCTGCCTGCCGACTTGGTCGAAGTTTGGATTCTTTTCTTCTCAGTTCGCTCTTTACCTGTGTTTCCAGATTATATCGACGACAGCCAACAACCAAATTTCATCCTATTCTTTTTAGTCCAAATGATCTGCCCAGCGAGAGAACCTCCTGCTCGAACGGAACATACAGAAACACATATAGAGAGAGAGAGAAGGCAACTTCCCTCTTTGGTGTCCTCTTGAAACGCTGGAAGCGGCAAGTTCATTCCAGTGTATTACTAAAGGTATTAGTCACGTGCGGAGAGTAGTCACAGAGTCCTTGCTGATAAATCTTCGATTGTGGTCTCACCCGGTAGAGTCTACGTACTTGCCAGCTGAAGCTCGCATACATGCATGCGTACTATTGTTAAATTATTTATATGCACCCGTAAAATCACCTTGCAAAAGAAAAACATAAAAGACCGAAAACGAACGAAGTTCAGAAACATATCGCTTTTTGCATTCTTACTGTATAAGAGCGCGACCGAAGTCCAGAAACGCTCTGTTAGGCGCTTACAAAAAGTGCGTGATTATTGCACGGACCAACGGCTTCAAGAATCACAATGAATATACACGAAGAGGGAATAAAGTACATTGGCTCTTTTGCCGGGCAAGAATGTGTATTCCGAGATAAAAATACAGTCGAGAATATAAAAGGGGATATATACTGTAGAATGGCATGAGCATCGTGCAAGCATTTGTAGTTTATGCTGATTTTAGCCGACCCCACGAGAAAGTACTATGGGCGCAGTACGAGATTATGTTGTCATATGATAGGAGAAACTAACAAAGGCCAAGAGGACAAGGTCGCCATCCTGGTAAATACAGTAGATCGTCCGCTCAATTTGGCGAGAAGGGTTCTTAGCAACCTACCTTCTACATAGGCTCGTCCATAGGTCGTACACCACACTGCTGCAGGCGCTGGCGCGTTTCGAGAGCGTCAACTTCCTCCCGCAGTTTGCGATTTGCGTACTTGAGCTGCTGCAGTTCGTACTGCCACGATGATACGCGGGTCGCCTCGAGCTCTGCAAACACGTTTGAATGCGGCGGGCGCAAAATGCAGCCAGGCACGGCTGGCGGCTTGTGCATCGGGGGCGCGGGAGGCGGAATGTACTCGGCGTGCTGGTGCTGGTGCGGATGAAGATGCGTGAATGGGGCGCTGGAGGGATAGCTGTGGGGAGAATAAGCAGTGAACGAAAAAGGCACCGAGGTAGTGGGCGATGAAGCTGAGTTCGGGAACGAGGACAGCAGCTTGAACTGAGAAATTATTCGTCCAGAGCCTGAAGTAGCCACCACACCCCCCTCAGCAGAACAGTAAAGCACGACCTGTAACCAAACTGCCTCCCCGTCCCGATTTTTCAACTGGCACGTCAGGTATTGTGTCCCATCTGTGTCTATATTATCTGTCCCCGCCGAGGCGCGCTCGATTGCTTCGAGCACCTGCTCCGCCGACGCCGAACCTGGTACATCATCGCAGATAAACTCGCGCACCGAGCGCCCAATCATCTCTCCCGTCCCCCAACCGAGGACGTCGCGCACGCCCGCGCCGGCGACGAGAAACAGACCGCCATCACACAACATAGCCCAGAACTCGCGCTCGTTACCGCCTGCCTCCGCATCTGTATCTTCTTTCGACTCGCTGTCTTCTGCCTGCGCGAGCGTTCCATCGAAAGTAGGGGAGATGCCGACAAGTCCACCGGAGCGCGCGATGGCACCCCAGCGAAGACTCGGCATCGTGCATGTACGCCCGCTCAGCACGATCGCCTTGCGGCCCTTTCCGGATTCGACGTGTAGCTGCCCGAGGCACTCGATCCAAGTGTATGTGCCAACCTTTGTGCGCATGCGGAAGAGCAGATTGACGATGCGCTGACCTGGTTGCAGGGATTGCGCCGGTGTTTTTGTTGGATAGCAGGCGTGAGAAGGTGAATCGCTGCTTTCACCAGTTGTTGGGGCGGCATTTTCCACGGATGTGATCTGCCCGGGCGCGAGGCTGCTTTCCTTGAGCTCACGGAGAAGCGGAACCGCGTCGCTGGGGTGGCAGAAGTCGCTCATACATTTCCCGACCAGCTCACCTGGCTCATAGCCTAACACGCGGCGTACGCTCGGCGAGACATACAGGAAATGGCCTTTCAACGAGAGGACATGCACGAAGTCCGGAGCGTGCTCGAGCAGGAGGAGGTGCAACCACTGTCGTTCGTCGCGCGCGTCGGGCTTGCCGCTTGCTGGCGCTGAAGCTGGCGAAGTCGAAGCACCCGCAGCAGAGGAAGATAAAGCGGCAGAAGCAGAAGCGGTAAGAGGGTGCGCCGCATTTGACGACGTGGTGAGGGCGATTGCTGACTGGAAAGACGCGTCTGAAAGCATGGTACGGAGGGCCTTGCCCATCGCCTTCGCGCTGCGCTCCACAGGTGCCAAGTTTTGATTAGAGCTCAGTGGCGATCCGTCCGCCGGCCCATTCGAATAGAACTTCCCTTCTTTTATACGCTGCATGACGTGTCCCGGCTGCTCGTTCAGATCGACCTGGAAACCGACGTGGAACGCGATTTTGCTGACGTCGTCCTCAGCAGGGACGGGCACGATGGACACGCGGTTCACGAATGGCTGGCCACCCTTGCGATAGTTAACCAGGCTGACCTGGCACTCGCGGTCCCCCTGGAGCGCGTAGTGCAGCGTACCGACCGCCTCGGGGGACGTAAAGCGTCGCGTCTCACCGCGCACAACGAGCCCATTTGGAGCCTGCAGGAAGCGGCAGTTGCGGCCGAGCACCTCACCCTCGGCATAGCCCGTGAGCTCACAGAAGGTGCGAGAGACGTAGACGATGGGCGCGTCCGCGCGCCGTACATCGGAGACGACGAACGCGCAGGTGAGATCGACGGGGCCAAGCGCGATGGACGGGTTCGCGCGCGTCGCAACGCGGCCGAGCACGGCGAGCATGTCAAAACCAGACTGCGAGTACACGGGCAATCCCACGGAAGGCGCGGGCTCGCAAAGCGGGTGTTGATGCGGCTGCGAAGGTATGACAGGCAGATCGTCTGCCTCATTTATCTGTGCGGCTTCCTCCGTAGACATATGAACGTTGGCAGACTCATCCGCGGCCATGTCGTCCTGTTGTGGCTGCTGGGTGGAAGCAAGGGCTTCAGAGGCATTGAGCTGCTGCTCCTGCGGGGGGTCCGCATGGATATAACCGAACGGCGACGCCGCCTGCTTCTCGTGAGTAGATGCTTGTGGTGGCGTTGAGGTAAAAGAGTTTCGCTCGGGAGTCTCCTCTAGCGTATACAATTTCCTGTCGTGACAAGCCTCGTGTCGGCATCAGCAGCAAATAGGGAAACAAATGGGGAACGCACGTCGTCCGCCAAGGCTTCCCCGGTCCCGCACCGTACGCCGAGCCTGTGCCCGAGTTGAAGTCGTACATCATTGCAGCCGGGAGCGCGGCCGCGCCGCTGCCGGGCATGAGCGACCCGCTGAAACCGCCCATCAAGAAAGAGGGCATTTGGAAGAGCCCGCTCGACGGCGGGGGGCCCGGAGCGGGCGGCTTGCTGGCGTACCCATGGGCGCCGTCGCTGCTAGACGGGGGACGCTTAGTATGCGGGTAGATGTAGTAACCGTCTGAGCCTGTCGCCGCTGAGGCGGAAGTGCAGGGTTTCAGCATTGCCGCGGTCGACGGACCCATGGCGCCGTCATTCCACGTGTAATGCTGATACGCTTGCTGGTAGTCATGATAGGTATAATGATGCTCGCCGTGGGGCGGGCCAGTCTCTGCGGAGTGCGGATGGTGAGCCGACTGCGAGCCGCGATCGTGCGCGACGGGCGGGTCGGGATCGTCGAGGTAGGTCGAGAACGGCATGACGTTTCAACCTCGGAACTTTTTTCGACGCTGCAAATGCTGTCGGCGTCGGCGTCGGCGTCGTTATCGTCGACGTTGCCGGCGACGAACCTCCCGACGCTTGCTCAAAATACGGACTAAAGTCAGGCACTGTCGTTACGCTTTCAGGATGTAAACTTCGACTTCGACTTGACTTCCTATTCGTTGTCGTCGGATTCTTTTTTGTCGTCACCGTCGCGGGGATCTCGGGGTCGTCGGTGTCGGCAGCGGCACGACGAGGAGATGATAGTGGTGAACGACAGACGAACTCCAGGCTCCTGAGACCGGGGAGGCCGGTGAGGGCGGCGTGCTAAACTAGTACATTCTTGTGCAAATTGTCAAGGGGCCAACGACATCGTCTTCCATGCATGCTACATGCCGTCATTCATATCCCAGTTCTTTTTTTTTTTTTGCTGCACGTAAATGACATATGAGAATTGAAAACAGAGTACAGTAAACTGAAATGTCCCATCGTCTTGGAGCAACCGTATCACTAGCATGCGGCCAACAAATAAATAATGAGAGGAAGAAAGATGGAGAGTCAATCTTTGCCCCGTTTCCCCTAGCCGCCGCCCATCTTGTCGGGCGGCGTAGTGAATAAAGAGGCATGCTTATTTAAGCTCGTTCAATCGAAGTCAGTCAGGTCAAGCATCACGCGGAGGACATAACAAACAGGTGCTGCACACCATGTTTTCATGTCATCGTATAGCATAGATAAGTACAATGAAGATCACAGAGCGAATGGTCGTACACATCTCTACGCCTTCAACTGCGCGCGGAGGTTGGCTTCGAGTGGGCCCCTCGGGCGGATGAACTGCACGTACGCGCCGTCCCTGTTCACACAGTCAGAGACAGTCGTCTTGCTAAAGGTAGGGGGGAACTTAATACGTACTGGAATACCAGTTTGTCCTCCTTGAGCTTAGGGTAGTCTTCCCGCGCGACATTAGTAAAACCCCACTTCTTGGAGACGATGATCTTCTGGCGTCCAGGGAACTTGTAGCGTGCACGACGGAGCGCCTCCTGGATGACCTTCGCGTTTGAATCCTTGCAGCGGATACTGAGAATGACCTGTCCGATGTTCACGCGCGCGACAGTGCCATATGGCTTCCCCCATGCACCACGCATGCCCGTCTGCAGCCGATCGGCGCCGGCGCACGACAACATCTTGTTGATGCGGATGACGTGGAACGGGTGCACACGCACGCGCATGTGGAACGCATCCTTGCCCGCAACCTTGGTCACGTACTTGTTCGCGCAAATGCGCGCCGCCTCGAGCGCCTCGGAGCTCAGTTGCTCATACTCGTCTGACACGAGATGACAGCAGAAGGGGAAGTCGTCGACCGATGCCTTCTTTCTGCCAAGGTCGAAAATGCGGATCTGAAACAAGGCGAAATTGGGTTTTTTGCTCGATCAGTACAATCAGAGACGGCGCACCTTGGAGTCGGGAACACCACGATTGTACCGAGATTTGGGGAAAGGCTTGTTCTTGCAGTAGCGGTAGCAGCGAGCAGGACGACGACCCATCTTGAATCTAAGCACCAAAGCAAATCAGTCAGCACCATCCATCTCATGTGGACCTCATCCACCCCCTCCCGGTTTCCCTATCCACCCAAACGACCTCCAAACACCTCGAATGGCATTACCAGCTCTCTAGCAACATCCAGGACCGCAGAAAAGCAAAGAGACGGCACTCACGAGTTTGATGCAGGAGGTGGCGACAAGAGGAGCGACAAGCGGTGAGACGATTATTAAGGCGCCTCGTTTGGGTGGCGGTGCCGAGTTGACTCGGAACCAGTCAGCACGATAACCTCTGAGTAATCCATGTCTATTAGTGCGTGTAGTAATACGCCCCGGCCGATCACCTAATACGCCCCGGAGCAAAGTCACACGCCCCGTCCTCCCATCCTACCCGCCCCGTTCCTAGCCTCCCCTCCGTATCTCTGCAACGGCTGGGCCTATCGAGACGATTCGACCAGCGCTCGAAAGCTCCCGATGAGGGGAATCTGGCAAAAATATTCGGGTAAGCTCAATCAACCTGGTTATGTTTCTACGATGCTAACAGTGTTTGGGGAGTACTCACAGGGCTGACAGAGTGAGGTGGCACAACCACTGCATGTACAGACAGCAAAAGGCCACTGTCTGAAAGCCCTTGCTGACAGGAGTCTGGGAAAAATATAGGTATGTCTTCAAGTGCCTTTGTTCTTGAGATAGAGGGATAACAAGATTTGCATAGTACAGTTAAGAGAATTCTAGTATTCCATGTAACATCTAACTTCCGTACATTGAAAAAATACACTGTAATGATTAAATGTGGTGGTGCAATGAGTCAGACTTAAATCTTTGATCCCATTAGGGTTTCTTGAGAAGAGTCAACAGTCTGACAAGGCTTGTTGACATTCTGTATGAATATGCCAGGGACTGTTACCTCTATAAGCTCACAAATAAGCATCAAATAAACTCACCAAATATAATGTATTACTCCACAAGATAGCAGCTTCCAAACACATGCTTTTTTGTAGTGGTCCATGAAGTAGTTGTTTATCTGTGGCTCATTGGTCCCTGACCATACTATGCAAATCTTGTTATCCCTCTATCTCAAGAACAAAGGCACTTGAAGACATACCTATATTTTTCCCAGACTCCTGTCAGCAAGGGCTTTCAGACAGTGGCCTTTTGCTGTCTGTACATGCAGTGGTTGTGCCACCTCACTCTGTCAGCCCTGTGAGTACTCCCCAAACACTGTTAGCATCGTAGAAACATAACCAGGTTGATTGAGCTTACCCGAATATTTTTGCCAGATTCCCCTCATCGAGAGCTTTCGAGCGCTGGTCGAATCGTCTCGATAGGCCCAGCCGTTGCAGAGATACGGAGGGGAGGCTAGGAACGGGGCGGGTAGGATGGGAGGACGGGGCGTGTGACTTTGCTCCGGGGCGTATTAGGTGATCGGCCGGGGCGTATTAGGTTTAGCTCTATTAGTATTACCAAGGTAAGCAGACTTGGAATAAAAAACGAAACACGGTATGTCCAGGAACAATATGGAATAAGGTATAAACTTTAACACAAATCTCTTTTTCTTGACTGCCAGCGCATGTTTTCTCCTGACACGTCAAGGCTCGCTGAACGCTTGGTGTTCAGAGGCGAGTCCTTATGTATGGCATCCGCGTGGCGAACTTGATACGGGACCTAGTTGCTAGGTGGAATCGAACTCCAGAAGAAAGCTACATAAGTATCCCCGAGTTCAATCCAGTCCTCAACAATCAGCAGGCCTGTTATCACGAACGGCAACATGCTGGAACTTCTTGTGGGCCCAGACGCCATACGCTCTGCTCTGATCCTGCGTTCTGCTCTCTTGTCATGCTCTCGCGTTCAGTCGCCACGTCACGTTCCCTTCTAGTGCCCCAAGCTCCCGGAGAAATCGAGCACAAATGACCGTCCAGGAAGCTCCGACTCCCCTGTGCTGTTATCGCTGCTGTCTCGCTGCTGTCTCCCGCATGGGCACTCCTCTTCGCTGATGAGGGACACATGGGCTGCGCATTCCGGATATAAAAGAGCAAATGAGAGAACGAACGGCGAGGAGAGCTGCCCGCGCTGCACTTGATTCCCGGGACTTGAAGATTTTCGACGGCGGTTCACTGGCGATAACTTTCGAATTCTCTCGTTCACATTCGTAACGATGCTAGCAGTCCACCTCGCCGCTTTTTTCTTCCTTTCCTTCCTTCATGCCGCCGTTGGCTTCGACATGTCGAGGAATGATAATGTGGGTCACACCATTGGTTCATTTTGCTTTTGTCTTCGTTAAGATGCCTTTATATCTTAGGTGGTTCTGTAAGTCAATAGGATACCAAAAGGAAACGCAATAAATATTGATTTAATTGCCTGCAGATACTGGGGCCAAAATTCGTATGGCGCGACGCACAGTGACGTCGCTAACTTCCAGAAGACACTGTCCTACTATTGCACCTCAGACAGCGTCACCAACACGTTTCCCATTGCCTTCCTCACTACCTTCTTCGGTGAAGGTGGTTTGCCAACCATCGACCTTGCGAACGTCAGCAGGAACTTCTTCTCTTTCCCGAAAAGGGATTTTTAATTTATTGTTTTGACACTCGGCGTTGCATACAGATCTGCAATTCGAATGACAACGCGACGTTCCCCGGCACAGAGCTTGCAGACTGCTCGGCTCTGGCGAGCGATATCGAGACGTGCCAGGCTGCGGGCAAAATCGTCACCCTCAGGTGTGCGCCGTCTTTCCGAATTTTCCCTCATCTGCGTGAGTAATAAATTCTTGCTGAATCGACTCGCTCGGAATATAGCATCGGAGGGGCGTCTGGCTCCGTCGGTTTTACCTCCGACTCGCAGGCGCAGACGTTCGCCGACACCATATGGAATCTTTTCCTTGGCGGCTCCAACAACACGCGTCCATTTGGCAGTGCGGTGCTCGACGGGTGTGTCATTCTGACGCATCTCCCATGGTCATAGTTATTTATTTCTGTTTCACTTTCTCCAGCGTGGACCTCGACATCGAAGGCGGCAGCTCAACCGGCTACGCCGCCTTCGTCACGCGCTTGCGCTCGCACGCGTCGAGCGCGAGCAAGCAGTATTATGTCACAGCCGCTCCGCAGTGCCCCTTCCCCGACGCGAGCCTGGGTTCGGTGATTAACGCGGTCGGTTTCGACGCCGTCTACGTTCAGTTTTGTAAGCCTCCTTGAATTTTCCGTTGGACGTTTTAGAACGCTATTCATATCTTGTGTGTGCATAGATAATAACTACTGCGGTCTTCAAGCGTTTAGTGACGCCAACGTATGTGTTCCATCTGTTCTCCCATCGCAGATGCTCATATACTACTTTCGTATTTTTAGGATTGGGACTTTGGGACTTGGGATAATTGGGCGAAAACCACGTCACCAAATCCATCCGTGAAAGTATACATTGGCGCGCCCGCAGCGAGCAGCGCTGCAGGTTCGGGATACGTCGATGCCGCGACGCTCGCTAACATTCTCGAGACGACGCAGTCCACGTATTCGAGCTTCGGCGGCGTAATGATGTGGGATGCGAGTCAGGCGTACGGTGCGTATGACTCCTCTAATTGATAGGCTGATATCGCTTACGCCCATGTTCTGTATCGCTGAATTGGACTCCTGACTGTGCAGCCAACGACAGATATGATGTCGCGGCAAAAAATGCACTTACGGGAGGGACTGCTGCTCCTTCGCCTCCGCCTTCCACAAGCACCACTTCCACAGGCACCACTTCCACAAAAACGTCGAGCTCAATCGCAAACTTCCACGACGAGCGCCAGCACTGCTGCCCCAACATCAGGCAGTTGTGCGGGTGTTGCAGCATGGTCTAGCGCGGTCGCCGTATGTCATTCTCCGTTTTTTATGGTTTATCGTTCATTTGTTGATTGCATTATTCAGTACAACGGCGGTGCCCAGGTAACTTATAACGGACAGTTGTGGACGGCAAAATGGTGGAGTGAGGCGGACGCACCTGGTGGTGAGAGTTCAAGCTTCGCATTGGATTCTAAGAAAAAACAAAACAATTGAATGTTTCCTTGCTTTCAAGGACCCGCGGGTGACTGGCAAGATGATGGACCTTGTACGGATGCGAATGTCGCCCCAGAAGCTACGTTGTCGAAGCCGCAAGCCGGTATAATGTCGTCGCTTTCCGCGCCTTCTTCTGCATCCGCATCGGCAAGCACTGTTGTTGGATCATCTGGCGCGTTCGACTCATCCAGGAGCGTTCTCTCCCGTGCAAGTGCAAGCACCGTTGTCTCGTCGAGTGCGGAGCTGACTATTGAAGGCACTACTAAGGCGCGTATGTCTCTGAACACGGCGACTGCAACAACCTTTTTGTCTATTCCTTCTTCAGAGAATGTGCAAGAGGGGCGGGCACTGCGATTTAATAGAAGCTGATAACTTTTAAACACTACGAATCCATCAGAATTACTTATCTAGTCTTCCAATATTATATTATTGTCATTTTCGTAATTGTCGGAGCTTGAATGATTACTTTTTTCAAGCTCTAGCTGCTCGCAGAAAGGTAAATTTATAACAGAGGTCTTTCTGTTAGAACTTATCTTGCTTACCCTCATGGCATGTGTACTTCATTCAGTTTGCAGTAGTCCTGACATCCACGTAGTTTTCTGTCCTTTTTCCCAACAAAGAAGAAAGGCAAGGCCATGGGGGAAGATGATTTTGAATGTAGCACTTCCTTCAAGTTGTCGTCAAGAAAGGCATACATGGCCTTCTGTTTGGTGGATGCTATGGGATAGACTATGCAATCTTTAGGTTGGAATTTGGTCTTCAGTATGATAGTGTTATTGTAGGTATGTGCCAGGGGAAAATGTTCTGAGGCTTTCTGTTTGAAAACCTCTAGGAATTTGTGGTAGTGACATCATAGTGTGTTGAGATGATTTCTTCAAGAGGCTTTTGTTCCTTGGTAGCATTGGCACATTGGGCAAGGTCCATAGTGGTGTTCACCTTTTTGCAGATGTCCAAGGTGACTTTCACAATGAAAGATTATTTCTTGGGGGGGACATAAGATTCACCTGGTAGGGCATACTGCAAGTCAATCCCCAGGTTGACCTGGACCTGTTGGCAGACCTACCTCTGACCCAAAATCCTCAACCCGGACCCGGCTTGACCTGGACCCGTTGGGACACAGATCTATGGGTCACCAAATTCCCACAGTTCCAGGTCACAGAGGTCACAGGTTTGTTCACAACTCCCTGCAGGTCTTAACTGATTACACATATCATGTAAAATTAGATTAGGTTGTTGAATAAATAAGTTAAAAGTATGTGAATTGATACATACAACTAGGGCTCACCACAAGTCCCTCCGTGGAAACCTGTGACCCGACCCAGACTGCAGATCCGTGGGAAATGGATTGCCACGGGTCCGGGTCGAGGATTTGCATTTTTCCAATACCCGTGGGTAGTTCACACAGGTTCTCAAGTTTAGAGTAACAAAGGTACATTTATTTGTATGTCATATGTACGTATGGTTTCTACATAGCAGGGCCATCGGTTGCCACCATCCTGAGGTACAGCCAACATGGCCAGGAGATCCATAGAGCGAACAAAGAAATTGCCATGGAAGGAAGCTATGCACAAGCCTAGCAGTAATTACAATAGTCAGAAAACACAAATCCAGCTTTTTTTCACAGAGGAGCACATCAGTGCAGAGGTCATCAGGACCGCATTGATTGTGCAACATTGGTAAGATAGGTCCGCATTTGCATGCAGTTGTTACGGAGTAACAGGGTCTTGCCTAATGGAGTGAGGAGTGTGACTGTGGATAGGGCTCACCAGGATTCACCTGCGGGTTTTTGCTAATTTGCTAATAGCATAACGAGCTCTGCTCCGATCTCAATGCTTGTATACTTGAAATGTGCGCACTGTTACGCACTGCGATATGCAAAAATAAGCAACTTGATTGGATCATAATTGGTAGAGCAAGAGGCAAACAGGTCACCTAAGTTCACTTCTACGGGTTTTGATGATCCGTTTGCCCAATGTGCTACCAATACAGCACCAAATTGGACACAATTGTTTGCATATTGTAGTTCTTAACAGTGTGCACATTTAAAGTATAAGAGCATTGAAATCCAAGCAGGACTCGCTATGTTATTAGCAAATTAGCAAAAACCCACAGGTTACGATCCCTGACTTTAGGAAGGATCATCTTACTATGTTGGCATTATCGTTGTGCTTGCATATATTTGGTCCCAGCTGGTGGCAATACAAAAAGTGTACAAAATTTATGTTACCCGAGTGTACTTTGGTATCAACGCCCGTGCCACAACCACTACAAAACTCAAACTTGTTACCAAATTAGGAAAATCCCCATGCTCAGCACCCTTCTCTTTTGTATTTTCAGCATAACTTTTGTTCTACTGCACGTAAAATCATGATTTCTTTTGCATTATGCGGCGCCTCGCAATACCTACACGATTATGTAACATAGTAGATGGGTTTGGGGGCTGAAAAATAACCCCTGAGACGATTTGTCCTGAACCTATCCAGCCTGCAGACTTTGCAGGCTGTATGCACCAAATTCCGAAAAATCCAAGCCGGTACACTTCTGTGCGGATGGTACTGTTGGAAAGGTCTACTTCAGATCTTCTGAATGGCACTTTGCTCTTCTCAATCCATTCAGTATTGGTTCCAGAATGTGCTTGTGAACCTTCTGAAGAATGCCATTTTTGAAGCTCTGAAATGCCTCAGTTAATTCATTGTGTACTATTTCTGCTCAAGATAAAATTGTATTAGGTTTGGATGGATGTCATTGTTTCATTTCATTATATTTCCAATGTCTCAACTCTTTTAGTCTTACCTTGTCTACTCTGGGTAATAGCTTCCCACATTCTTTTTTGTGAACCTTAAGTACCATTTAATTCATTTTGGCCTACAGTTGAAACATAAGTTGGTTCTCCACTTTGCTTATGCATTATCAGACCCTATACAGTGGCATACATCATGTTTTTGTGACTATATGTTACATATCTACTGAATAACATTTGTTTGCTTGTATTTGTTGAATTGTAACGTAGGTTAACAAAACTGAAGTGTATAGTAAAAGCTACCTGAATAGACATGTCTTGGTGTGCCCTGTATGGCAAAATAGTTTTTGTAGTGAAAGAGGTGAATTTTTTTTTTGATATGCATTCTAAGTGCTTTCTGTATGGTGCTTACTTGTGGCTTACTAATCATCTGCCTTCAACTGGAAACTAATATCCTTACATCTTTTATTTGGACTTTTTTTTACATTGGTCACCCTGAAGATAGCCTCGGTACTAGTATACCATCTAGAAACCATCTAATAGCATAACAAAATTAAACAAATGTCTCATCCTTCCTTTTTCAGGGCTAACATTTTTGTTGCATTAGCTAATGCCATGCGAAGCAGTGGCCACTACCCGCAAGTGAATCCTGGTGAGCCCTAACTGTGGACAGTGACGTGACGAGTGACGTGAGGCTTGACTGTGACAAGGCGATGATGACTATGGCAAGACTGCGAAGCGCTGGGCGCAAGACTATGAAGAGTAAGGCAATGAATAGCAAGACTATGCTAGCTATAGAACAGGAGGTCAAGCTTAGGGTCCCAGTGATGTACCTATATATACTGTGAGACTGACTATAATGTCAGTGGAGCTATGGAGTCATGCGCAGCATGACATGAGGGGAACGTGAGGGAAAGGCCCGTAAGGGGCATGTACCGTGGAGCATAGAATGAGGCAATGGAGCGGGGAACACCCAGGAGGGGCACACACAATGAGGAAGAGGTCAGGCCATGAACTAAGGGAAAAATAATGGAAAGGTAAAGGGCCTGACTAAGCAAGGAAGGAAATGATGTAAGGGGGTCATGAGGTAATCAAGGTGAGGTAATCAAGGTAAGTTCTAACAGCAGCACATTCTACAGCAAGCGGATCTCGAGAGGCGGTGCGTAGCTTGCACAGGTCAGGCAGGGCCATCAGCAGATTTGTGGTATACAGCACGTGTGGTTTCTGCCTGCCTGCGAGCCCCATCTGTCACTGTGCCCATCTGCTGTTGGTATTCCAACTGCACGGGTGAGTGCACAGGTGTGCCACTACCAAAGCCAGGCACATTGATGTATTCAGGTACGGTCGGGTCACGGGTTTCCATGGGTTCTAGGGACTCGTGGTATGCCCTACAGGTGGATGTAGAAAGTGAGTAGGATCGACATTGACTACCAGAAATAGTAATTGTTTCTCATCTGCGCGTAGACAGCCGTTTGAACGTAGCAATGTGCCTGCACTCGTCTTTCATGGCTCGAAAGCAACTTGATTCACCCCGAAAAAACCGATCACATCTACCGAGGAGCTGAAGCAGGCAGTGATGGAAGCATGGGACATTTTGACAGTTGAGCAGGTTAATGTGCAGATCAGGTCCATGCCAGACCGTGTAGAGGCAATCATCCTAGCTGATGGAGGGAATACATGTTATTAAGCTCATATTGTACTTATATATACAAGCTATTATTGACTTCAAACGATACTTTTGCGCAAAATGTGAAGCAGGAATCGTTGTTGGCGGCAGGTTTGAGGCATGTTGCCACAAATTTCCATTTTAGGTAACTAAATGTCGATCCTACTCACTTTCTACATCCACCTGTATTGCCTCTTAATGTTATGGTTGTGTGCATGTAACCTCCACAGGTTATGACTTCCTTGGTGATGACATGTATATGCACATTTTCAGACTCTTTCCTTATTCCTTTCTTTCTTTCCCTCTGTTCTGTCATGTGACCATTCACCTTTTGGTCACATGCATATATTTCTTCCACCCATGTTTTAAAACTCTATCTCTTACTGTCTTGAAATGCAGGTTAAACAACTGTACACTAAATCTCTTGCCATCTTGAAACAGATTTTGTTTCCATTTTATTCTTGAGTGTTTCCACCTGACAGTGGTTTCCAGTGCACTAGGTATCAACCCTAGACACCTTAGTGATACCACGGGCTGGATAGCTCAGTGGTTAGAGCTACTAGTATATAACTGGGAGGTTGTTGGTTCAATCCCAACTCTGGGCATTGTTTTCACTTATGTTGCTAATAGGTTATGAGCCTTGTGGTTGCACCACTGCAATATGAAAATTATATAAGCCCTGGATTAGGGGGGAGTGTTGGATAATATAATCCATTGCTTATCAATCATTGATTCATATCATACATTGTGTGCACTAGGTATGAACCCTAGACTCCTCAATGATACCAATGGCTGATAGCTCGATGGTTAGAGCTACCAGTATAGAACTGGGAGGTCGTTGGTTCAATCCCAACTCCAGGCATTGCTTTTGTTACAGAGTATTGGATATAATATGATCTTGGACACTTTTATTCCTTTTATCATTTTGTGTACCAGGTAGGGCATACCATGAGTCCTCGATACCTGTGGGTACCCGTGACCCGACCTGGACTGCAGATCTGTATTTACGGATCACCTGTTTGTGAGGCGGAGTGGTCTCACAACAAACACAGACAGTGACCTGAGTCCAATGGATGAGTGCAAAAGATGATATATTATGGAAACTAAACATGCTTGAGTCCAATGGATGAGTGCAAAAGATAGAGAGCACCATCCATGGACTCTGCCGCTTCAAGGGAAGCATTATGTAATACATCAACATGTCAGGTGACGCAGAACAACAAGTCAGGAGTTCAAGTCACCTGGTACGCAAAATAATAAAAGGAAATAAAGTGTCCAAGATCATACTATATCCAATACTCCCCCCTGATCTGACACGCCTGTCAATCACAGAAGACCCAGCATACCACACATCTCAATCACCTTCACGCGTCCAAGCGCCTTGGTCATGATGTCAGCCGGCATAGACTGGTGGGGAGGTAGCAAATTACGATCCCTGACGTAAGGAAGGATCGTCTTGTAAAGTAGGCATTATTGTTGTGCTTGCATATATTTGGTCCCAGCTGGTGGCAATACAAAAAGTGTACAAAATTTATGTTACCCGAGTGTACTTTGGTATCAACGCCCGTGCCACAACCACTACAAAACTCAAACTTGTTACCAAATTAGGAAAATCCCCATGCTCAGCACCTTTCTCTTTTGTATTTTCAGCATAACTTTTGTTCTACTGCACGTAAAATCATGATTTCTTTTGCATTATGCAGCGCCTTGCAATACCTACACGATTATATAACATAGTAGATGGGTTTGGGGGCTGAAAAATAACCCCTGAGACGATTTGTCCTGAGCTTATCCAGCCTGCAGACTTTCCAGGCTGTATGCACCAAATTCCGAAAAATCCAAGCTGGTACTTCTCTGGCCTGATGAGACGTTTGGAAAGGTCTACTTCAGGCCTTCCAGATGGTGTATCTATCTCTCCCATCCGTTTTGCTGGAATGTGTAGCCCTGGTTTGTACGATCATTTGTATTGTAATATCATTGCGATCGGACCAGAACTCGCTTCTCTATCAGCAAATTACTATAACTTGGGTAGTGGCGACTGCTCCGCATGGCAGGTTACAATCACATGGTGGCTGATGCAGATAAACATAACTGTCTGGTAATAGTGAGATAATCAGTTAGTGTGAAAAAGGTCCAGGACTTATTCTGTATCAGTAGTATGAAGAAAACTACTGAAATATTGAGTTAAAATAAGAATCAATATGTAATTTAAACCTACAACCTAGAACAACAACTTACATTTACCAACTTATGCTGCCCTCCCATCATCAAATCCTCATCATATCTGCCCATTTTCTTTGCCTACCCATTTTCTTCATACTACTAATACAGAATAAGTCCTGAACCTTTTTCACACTACTATTTTTTTTTTTCATTATTAGTAAACTTTTATTTATATCTGCATCAGCCACTATGGGATCGTAACCTGCCATGCGGAGCAGTGGCCACTACCCGCAAGTGTCAATAAGACCCGACTCAACCACATCGCGCAGCCAGTAGTGCCGCAAGTCCAAGTGCTTCATACGGCCATGATGTTCAGGGTTCCTGGCAACAGCAAGGGCAGACTGGTTGTCCACATAGAGTGTGGAAGGCGCATTGAACTCATAGCCAAATTCTGAGAACAAATTGCGCAACCACATAATCTCCTGACCACCCTGAACAGCAGAGATGTATTCCGCTTCAGTGGTGGAGAGAGTCACAATAGTCTGAAGACGACTAGCCCAGCTGATAGCACCAGTTCCCATCTTAACCACCAGGCCGCTTGTAGAACACCTGTCATCCTCATCCCCTCCATGGTCCGCGTCAGTGAATGTGGTGAACAGTTCAGACGAGTTCTTGTCAGGTGCAAAAGTCAACTTCATGTCTTTGGTACCCTGAAGATAACGACACAAGTGCTTAGCAGCCTTCCAGTGAGCAGGACCAGGATTACGATTACTGAGTTTACGAAGAATCGTTTTTTGTAACTGAGCGTTTTCACCAGCAGTGGCTGTGCCAATGTGGCAGTGTTCATTACAAAAAGTGTACAAAATTGAGCTCGTTCTGAAGTAAGATTGTACACTCGTTCACAGCCACCACTCGGCTTCTTCCGGTGATGGTCCTCAGCAATGTTTGCTTTTATATTTTGTCTATAACCTTCTTTCTACAATGCATCCATCCAATGTCTTTGCTGGTATGGGTAGGGATATAGTGTTTCTGCCTGAATGTCAAAAAAAAAATGAGTTAAGGGGTGCTGTATCAATAAAGATAAGGCAATTCTACTACATCGCTTGTTATTTATGTATTGCTTCCTATTTTCTTAACTATCTATTTCTTTAGGGAGCACACTCTGGCAGGACAGTTGAACTTCTGCTAATGCATGGAGTTTGTTAGAAGGGTTTTGAGATGCATTACGAGGTTGCAAAGAACGAGCACTCTTTGTCCTTAGAAAGACTAACTCTTTCGCATCCGGGTTCAGACCTTTGTCTCTGTGCTCAGAACCCGTCGAAAAGCTCAACTTATGACTTACAACTGTGCCTTCCTTCCCAACTAATCAAGCTTTTCGGTGTCGCCACGGGACAGGCATGCACGGCAGTATTGCGCGGCTCGACGAGGCCGAGCGCTCGCTACACAACGCCAGTCAACGCTATCCGTGCTGCCATTCGACTAAGCGCATGCCCTCGTCTTCGCTCCGCCTATGCCGCACGTCGTTCGGACGTAGTTCAAACCCCTGCTCCTCGCGCACGTCCTCCATCTGCACGTCCTCGTTCTGCTCCGCCTCCGCCTCGTTCTCCGCACGGTCAAAGTACTCGAACTCCACCTCCTCCGCGCCTTCCTCCGGGCTCGGGTACTCACAACTGGGCCGGGCACAAAGTGCGCCAGGCCTCCGAATGACAAAGGTGGCGACGCTGTGACATTGCCATTGCCCACCCTCCGCTGAGCATGATTAGGCGCATACATACTGGGAGACTGCAGAGTCTGACCTGTGCGTGGAGAACTCCCCGCGGGGCTGGTCTCTGCATGCGAAAGCGGACCGCATCGCGTTCGCCCCACGGGTACACGCACCACGCTTGAAATTCTCGAATGCATCTCCACGTCCCACAATAACGTCCTCGCCATAGCCGTACCCACCATGCCGTACCAATAATTGCCGCCAAAGCCGTTGGCGTACGCACTTCCGTAGGCGTAATTGCCATTGTTGTGTCCATTCCCGTAGGCGTTGTATGGCGAGCCGCTCATGTACAGCCTCATCCTTGTCCACGCCGCCTCCCTTGAGGATTGTTGGTGCAATCGGCGCAATTGTGACATGCTCGCAGTCATTCCTGGACCCGTGCGCCGAACGCGAGTGGCTGCCTTGGCTCGTGCTCCCACTGTTGCTTCCTGAGCCTGAGCCGGAGCCGCTCATGTGCGGAGAACTGTGTCTGCCCGACGAATGTCGGAACTGTGGTCGTTCCGGATACGAGCCAGTAGATGAATGTCGATGCTGGTGACTTGGCTGAGAAGGGAGGTGAGGTGGAGTCTGGCGGTCGCTCTCGAACGAGGGTCGGGCGTTCTGCAGGCTGCTCGAGGAACCCCTACGAGAAGCTGACTTGATCTCGAGCACATCCTCCTCTTCATCCTCCTTGTCGATGTGTTGCTCGTCTGAGTCCGAGTTACCGTCCTGCATGCCAACGTCTTCATACAGCCCATCCTCGTCGTCCTCGACATACCTGCCCGCCATGTCCACATCCGAGTCGGGATCAGACCCAAAGACGTGGAAAACGTAAAAATCATTAGCATGTCTCCCCTGCCTCGAAAATAGAAAATAAGCAAAAATGCAGGCTCACCCGTCATCATATCCAACCCACGGCCTCCGCTTGTGGATGCGTTCATGGACCCCGAACCACCGTCGATCACGATACATTGTTCGACGATTGCGTTGAAGCTTATATGCTTCTTCGCCGGGAGCTGGGTGGCGGATGGCGACAGATTGGCGCTGTCCGCTTCGCTCTTTCCACTGCTCTGCGCGTCGCTCGTGCCACTGTCTGCACTCTCCAATGGCGGTGGCAGTAGACGGCCAGCGAACACACCCAAGCCAGTGCTAGCTTCGCTAGATGTTGGCCAGTACGGAATCGGACCCTGTACCGGCATCGTTTGGTTAGGCGCGCCGACGGCGCTACATGCCATCTCGACGAGATTGTTTGATGCACCCGTGCGCTGGCTTGCGTTCAGATTGCTTTCAGGTTGGCGATCCGCCACCTGGTGCGCGACGCGCGGTGGAGAGACCTTTGCCTTCTTACCCCGGCTGAAACACGGAAGAATGTCCGAGTGTGGAACATTGGCGGGCAGCCGCCGCTTCCGCCGAAGAAAGCACGGCGCTCGTGCATCGACTTGTGGGAGAGGGCCATTGCTTTGCATGGCAGTATACGATTCCTGTTTTCCTGAATTTTAATGTTTAATATTTATACAAATCACAGCAGACATTAGCTTATAATTCCTTTCTGGTGAAGAAGTTGGTTTATTTTGTAATGCCTTATCAATGTCTTTGTGACAAGGAGAGCAAGAGGATGTAGTCTCAAATTTCATGTTCAAGTGAAAACCACTACTCCAAGGAATTCCTTATTTAACTAGTTCTTGATGTGTTTGAGGTGTTGGTGCTCTGAAATTTTTATGAGGCCATTGGACAGTGCAACACTGACATGTGCATGGTTGAACACACCAATGTATTTATGCCATTGCCTACCATCAGCGTAACATATCCAACCAACTTGATTGAGCATTGTCAGAATGAACTTCTTATGTGCATGTGACACATGTACCTACATCCATTGTGTTGATCAAGCATCAATCAAGATGGTAGGGCATAGCACAGGTCAATCCATAATAGACCCGGACCCATTTGCACGGGTATGAGACTTTCAAAATTCATATCCAGACTCAAGTGATGAGAAGGGTGACCTGCGGGTCACATTTTGTTTTAATTTAATTACAGTTAATTTTGTTTAATAATATTGAGTAGAAATGAGTAGAAAGTCGATTACTGTGTATACCTGCAAGAGCAAGTCGACGGCGGCGCCAAGGGACACTGTGGCCCACTGCGGCTCTTGAAATCGCCTACATTGACTATGCGCTCGGACTGCATGAACAGACTCTGCGCGGACGTAGGGCTTGATGCACTTATTCGTCAGGTTGGCCGCGAGCGGCTGCGTGTTAGTAGTGCAGAGTGGTTTTTGAGAGCATGGCGTAGTACTCGAGCTCAGACTGTCGGAGCGGTTGGCAGTTGCCAGAGATGATGACAAGTCTAGCTAATGCATTAAGACGAGTCAATGAGGGGACCTTCTCAGCCTCACCCTTCAGTCCCCGGAGACGAGTCAAGCGAAGGCTCCCGAATAATAGGCAAAAAGAAAAAAGGACGCCTCTCACGCGCTCATGACGTCCAGAAAGCGTGCCCACTCGCACTGCCCAAAGCCCACTGACGCGCCCCATATTGCAACATCCTCGTCTCCGCCTCCCGCAGTCGCCGACGGCGGGGGCGTCGGCAGGCCGCGAACCCAGCGCCGCCGCTCGGCCCGCCGAAGTAGTCCATCACCGCACCCGGTGAGACGAGCTCACTGAGTTGCGGCGTGCGCAAGTACAGCGGCGCAGCGTGCGGCATCAGCTCCGCGTAGCGCGGGGAACGCGAGCTCGCGCTGCTGCACAGCGAGGCGTGCTGCGAGCGCGTGCCCGTGCTCGAGTCGTGGTATGGGAACTCGAAGCTCTTCACGAGCGCGCGACGACCTGCATGCGGCGCGCCTCGCCGCCCTCCTCGGCGTACCCGGGCAGGACCAGGACCAGAACCAGAACCATAATCGGGGTCGTATAGCGGGCTGAGCGCGGCGAGTATGTCGCCCGCCTTGTCTCTTTCTCATGCCACTCCGGCGCGCCCGTGCTCTTTTTCACCGTAGTACGCCCACAGAGAATGTCGCTGATAACAATTTCGCAAGATACCTCTATATCAACACTCCATCAGTGGTAGCATCGTTGTCTGCCCCAGTCATAGGAATTGAAACGAATTCGGAGAGTGACTTGGCGGTGCCGAGGTTCCGAGCTTGACTGACTTCTAGTTGAACCTGCCGCCACATGCGATACAAGCCACCGTCGATCGGAGCGTGGTTTCGCCCGTAGATCTCAGCCACGGCATAGGAACGAAGAAGAGCGACCAAGTATTGATCGCGCCTGAACTAGGGAACTTCAAGTATACGACCTCTTCTGTATTGGTGTCAAGCCAGCGCTGGTCACTTATAAGACAATGAGCCAATCAATGTATGCGGTATGCGATGTGAGACAATTACGCCTTGACATGAATCCCTAGACAATCATTTCGAAAGAACAAGGATCGGTCCGCAGGACGGATATCAGTACATCGAAGCAAGTGTACGTAGATCGAATATTGCAATATTATTTCCTATGACAACAGCTTATCAGCAGAGCGCTCCGGACGAGGCGACAAATACTCATGTCGACATAAATATTAAGGGTACATCGGTCATGTTCTTCGGTCAATTTACAACGCGCAGGCCTCCAGCTCCCATTCGCAGTAGATGAATTTACATGACTTCGAAACCAGCTCGGTTTCTCTGCACTGGTGTCAGCAAACGACGGATCATTGAACACAAGTTGAGCCGGACCTCTCAATTTCCTCTCGTCACCGCTCAAGACCGTACCAATCGAGTCTCTCTTCTCCGTGGCTTTGCGAGGGAGCTGAGGTTAGAAGCACATAAAATAAAAAGAGATTAGGTTATACCCTGATCCTGCGAAGACATCTTGTGAGCTGACCTTGCGCACAGATCCAGCAGCGAGCTTGGCCGGACACCATAGCTCCGCCGAAGCCAGGAACTCGCGCGAGCCTGCACTCTGCCACGACGCGTCTTCGTACTTGGGTAGTGGCCACTGCTTCGCATGGCAGGTTACGAGCCCAGGTTAGCTGATGTAAACAACATGGGTAGTGACCACTGCTTCGCATGGCAAATTACAATCCTGGTTGGTAGCCCATGTAAAAGAGTGTTGTGATTTTCAAACAAAAGGATGAGACATCTACATAACCTATACTTCAAATTTTGGTTTATAGTAATTTGCTGATAGAGAAGTGAGTTCTGGTCCGATTGCAATGATATTACAATAAAAATGATTGTACAGTCCAGGGCTACACATTTCAGCTGAATACCAAACGGATGGGAAAGATAGATACACCATCTGGAAGGCCTGAAGTAGACCTTTCAGACAGTACCATCCGCACAGAAGTGTACCGGCTTGGATTCCTCCGAATTTGGTGCATACAGCCTGCAAAGTCTGCAGGCTGGATAGGTTCAGGACAAATCGTCTCAGGGGTTATTTTTCAGCCCCCAAACCCATCTACTATGTTACATAATCGTGTAGGTATTGCGAGGCGCTGCATAATGCAAAAGAAATCATGTTTTTACGTGCAGTAGAAGAATTACTATGCTGAAAATACAGGTGGGTGTAGAAAGTCTACGGCCCCCCTAAATAAGGAAGGTTATTCCCGTCCGCGCCGCCCGAGTGTCCACATCGTCGCATTCACCTAAGAAAAGACCAAACAGGATGTCTGACTATAAAAGCCTTCTTTTTATACATATATGATGAAAATACAACATTTATATAGTCGATTCGAGGTTACACCGTTCGCTTTCCACTGCTGTCACGTGGTTTAGGGCTGTAGCCCTGACCACAACTTCAAGCTCGTTGCGGGTCCGATAAAGGCCCCGCCACAAATACTACATAAGATACAATATTTTTTTAGGTGATTCGAGCTGGCAGTGTGCCATAGGCAATTGTGAATGACAAGAGAGGACGCGGATGAGTGTATGCGACGCGGACGGGAACCACCTTCCTCATTCAGGGGGGCCGTAGACTTTCTACACCCACCTGTACAAATGAGAATGGTGCTGAGCATGGGGGATTTTCCTAATTTGGTAACAAGTTTGAGTTTTGTAGTGGTTGTGGCACGGGCGCCGATACCAAAGTACACTCGGGTAACGCAAATTTTGTACACTTTTTGTATTGCCACCAGCTGGGACCAAATATATGCAAGCACAAAGATAATGACCAGTTAGTAGGACGATCCTTCCTAAAGTCAGGGCTCGTAACCAAGAGTCAGTGATCACCAGTTCATTGCCACAGGTAGGCAAGAATACGCAAGGAGCGCACAAATGGCGGGTCGAGGGTAAGGTAGGTCACAGTGCGCGTGCCTAGATATCCTTTAGCGACTAGCGCTCGCGGCTGCGCCAGTGCGCCTCGATAATTGCTAATCTTATGCTGCTATGTGTCTTGCGCCCCAGATGATGATGGTAGACTTCAAGGATAGGGCCCCCTACACGCACTACCTTACGCGAATCGTCGACGAACTCACACGGAGTGAGACCAGTGTCGCGCGCATTCGAGGAGATAGAGGCGGCTTTGTCGAGAGCGCCAATGCCCTGAATCGCGCGGGGCTGGAGACCATAGACAAGACTGCACGTCTTCGCGTCGAAGGGACGGAACCACGGGGCATGCTGATCTCTTGCCATCCGAGAAATGCACATTCTGGTCTCCAGGTTGCGTGCGCTCTCCGGACGCGTGAATAGCGCCGATCGAGGCCTCGTCAGAGGGCGCACCGCCAATGACCTTGCCGGGAGGAGACGGGCCAGGCGCAGACAGCGGGATCGAACGTGCGGAGCTCACACCTGACTTGCGGGCTGACTTGATGCCAAGTGCAATGGGGACAATCTCGGCGATGTGAGTGTCTGGGCCGTACACCTTAATGGACACACCGAGAGACTCGCCGAGGAGGCGCATCGCCTTAAGACCTTCCTGTTAGTTCGGACAGCCGCGACGGTCGAAGATCTTGACACTGTGCGCAATGAGGCCGGCCTTGTACTCTTTCTTGCCATCGGGCTTGGGCGAGCCGCGAGTGATAAGTTCGTCTTCGCATACTCGTACGTCTGGCCGCATCCACGTCCTCCACCCTCCTGCCATCGCTCCCTGGGCCCGCAAAGGACGACGGCGCTGACGCCCCGGCCGAAGAGCCGTGCATGGACAGCGACTGCCTGCACACCGCCGCATGCCCGTGCTTTTTCGCGAGCTGGAGGACGACCTCGGGCGCGCCAGAGGCGGAACGCAGCACGGAGAGGAGCGCGCCGGGCGCGAGCAGCAGTGCGAAGGCGTTGCCCGCGTTGGACTGGATGCGGTAGTCGGTGAAGAGCGCGTCGGCTTTGCATGTGAAATAAAAGAAATCCAGATCGGCAACTCGGCCGCGTGATCAACGAGAACAGCGCGGGGATCTCGACCACGCCAAGGAGGCTTTCGCCTCCGTCCTCCAGATGGACAAGGGTGAGTGGCTTTCTTTATTTCGTGTTAAAGATATTGACCTTGATAGAGCTCCTAGATTTCGACAAGGCGAACGAGATATTATTGTTTCGTCTTGGAATAATCTACAAACAACAGGGAAAATACACGGAGTCGCTCGAATGCTTCGATCGCATTCTCAGAAACCCTCCGTCTCCTCTTGCACCCGCCGATATTTGGTTCCAGATCGGCCACGTCTACGAGCAGCAGAAGGATCATACGCGCGCCAACGATGCATATGAACATGTTGTCCAGGAGAACCCGTTGCACGCCAAGGTCTTGCAGCAGCTCGGTTGGCTGTACCGACGGACAGTCTATCACAACGTCGGCTCCTCTCCCTCAGGACGTACACCCGACGGCATACGCAAACATAGCGGGCCCGCCTGTGACAGCTACTGGTGAACCGCCGTTATTCATGTCTTCCGGTCAGATCCCGCGCCTGATCTTCACGCGCACCGAGAGCATATCAACGAGAGTGGATTGTCACTTCCCTCTCCGCGTGCCTAGCACGCTATGACCTTTCGGCGGCATCCCCATTACCATCAGATACTTGGGAACGGGAACGGTGCGGGGACAGAGAGTGTGAGCGCGTGCGCCCGAGGAGAGATTCCGGTAGAATGGGGCTCCCGTCCGCACACCCGGCGTCAAGAAGGAGCATAATAGGAACACCATCGTCGGCAATCTCTGTCGTGTCTGGACCCAGGCCAGGCAGCCCAGGACATGCCTTATCGCGGCAGCATTCCGTGAGTGAGCGCTCGCCTGTTGTCGGTCCCGCTGGTGCGACAGGACCGGGCCAGCACTGGACGGCGAGTGGCCCATATGGAGAGCATCTTGCGGCCTTGAGCCCGCCTTTTAACGATGATTCGCTGCCGGCAGATTCGCCACCGTCGATGGATTCGCCTCCACAGGCGCCTGCGGCTCACCCGCGTGCACAAGCGCAAGCTCAGGCGGCGCCACCTAGCTGTCGTTATGATCCACGGTTTGTTGAGAGCCCGCACGGAGCAAGGGCGGAGCGAATAGATTGGGACAGGTTACGCATGGACCGCGAGCGCGAGTACTCGCGCAGGCTGAAGCTTGAGAGAGAGAGCAGCCTGGGGCCAGACGCGTGGACCGGCTGAGATGAGCAGAAGCGGAGAAGCGCGCTGCCTCCACCATCGCCGTCCGCGAATTCGACGGGGTCGAACTCAGACTATCCGACTCAGTACCTATTGCCCGGTGCTCCTGAGGTGGCGGACAGGCGTCGTGGGCGGAAGCCGAAGGATGCGGACAGCATGAGCATGCGAAGGCCGCCGACTCCCGTACCAAAGTCGGTCGTCAACGCCCCAGGCCGGCGAGAAGCGCAAGCGTCGTGCTGGCGGCGGGCAGAAGTCGAGAGAGCCGCAATCTTCGGCGAGCGCGACGGGCTCGAGCAGACGATCAGACGCAGGCGGTCGACTCCACCTCCGTATTCTTAGACAATTATGCCCCGCCCCGCGATCCGCGCGCTCCTCATCGATTTCTCCGGCACACTGCACATCGCATCTGGCCCGACGACCGCCGCAGCTGCCGCTCTCGCGCGCGTGCGGCAGGCGGGGCTCGCCGTGCGCTTCTGCAGCAACAATAGCCAGGAGATCGCGCGCGCGTGCTGCGTGAGCAGCTTAGCAGCTTGGGCTTCGGCTGTGCGCGACGACGAGCACCGGACGAGCCTCGGCGCGCTCAGGGAGGTCGTCCGGAAGATGAAACTGCAGAGGTGCGTTTCGTGCATGGATAGTAGATAATTACAGGTATTGAAGTACTTTTTTTAGGTCCTAGGCCCTCCTATCCGACTCCGCGATGAGGAGTTCCGCAGCGCCGTGGCGGACGCCGAGCAGCACCACGCGTCGTACGACTGTCCTCGTCGCGTTCCCCCCGGAGCACCTCGCGTCGACCACACCTCGAGCTCGTCCATTCCAGCTGCGCACCCACCGACTTACGCGAATGTCCACGTCGAGACCCTCGTCTTGCCTCGGCCGCGTCCACCAGTACTGCGCGGATCGCGTTCTTGAAGGAGGTAGCAGTGCACTTCACGCTGGACGACTGGCAGGCGGCATCAGAGGTCGCTCGCAAGCTTGTTGTCTCTCTTCCGACCCTACCCCCGCCTTTCCCGACTCCGAACACGTTCGGAGACCATGCTGCATCCAGCACCCTCAGCAATACGTGAGACCGGTTTAGCTTCGTAATTCGGCTCGAGGACCTCGAGCGCAAGCTGCACGAGAAGACTATGTGGTTAGTGGTTCGGTACATGGCGACGGGCATCGGCGATTGGTGGGACAACAATGAAGGAAAGAACTGACGCGTATGCTTCAAGTCAGCGGGAGGCGGGGCGGGGGGTAAGGAGCACTCGACCCCAATGAGCGGCTCCGCGCGTTTGAGCCCCGTGATCCAGCAGCGCACGTTCAGCGCGCCATCGACGCTGAAGGGCACGCCCAGGCGACCGCGCACGGCACGCAGGTGCCGTTGGCAAGGTTCGCCCTCCCTTCTTCCCGCATGCACCGCCCAAGCTTGCCTGCGCGGCCCTCTCCGCCCGTACGACACCATATGCCTCCTCAGCCAGCGCTGCAATGCGTCTGCGGCGTGGACGACGACGAAGCGCCCGTGTCCGTGTTCGCAGGGCTCTCCGTTGACTGCGAAGCCGCGTCCGACTGGCCAAGAGACTGCGCTTCAGTCGGCGATGACGACGGCGGCGAACGCGAAGGGGCGGAGTACTTCAGAAGGTTGAGCTTCGTGGGTAAGGATGTGTACAGCGTCGTGGCTGCCGAGCGGCTACCCATCATGAGCGTGCGCTCCGCCGTCGCCTCCTTTCCCTCCGGCGTGCGCGTGTCGCACTTGAGGTAGTCGATGCATCGCGCACAGGCCGCACGTGAGCGTGGAGTCCGCGTGCACCTGACAAGTCGGAAGCCGACGGCAGGTGTGGAAATGGATGACGTAGTGCGTACAGCGCGCTGTACGCACTACGTCATCCATGTCGAGACCTGCATCACGTGAAGTTGACTGAGGTTTCCAGTCCACTGCACAGCACAAAAAAAGGCTTCTTCCGGTAAGTTTAGTTTGTTCATTAAATAAAAAAACACTTATGCATAAACGGACAGCCGACGTGGGTCTGGATGACCGTCGCGGAGGCTGTCGAGGACGAGCTTGAGGTGGCCGGCGTGTTTGTCGTCAAGACCTGCCATACGTTTTCCGCACTTGAGGTCCAGCTTCCGCCCCCCAAGGCACTCCGCACCTGTGCTTCTTCTTCATTCATCAATAGCCCGATGCTCTTCCACTCGGACTCCTTCTACCTCACGTTCTCTGCCTTCGATGATGTCTTCCACCTCCACCTCCGCCCGAATGACCATCTTATTCACCTGCTGAGTGCATTAATCACTTCAAGAATGGGCCCGGCAAACGCCAAGTCCTCGATCGATCGGTGCCTCTCCTCCATGAGAACATCCACATGTACTGGGGTGAAGTTGTCGCTGCAGAGCACTCGCCGGAGCACATGCGGGAAGATGCCGCGGGAGTACTTCCACGTCCATCTCAGCAGCCAGGCAAGAAGCTCGGCTGGGCACGCATCATGGTGCATTCGCAGGGCGATGCCGCACGCGGGCTCGAGCCTGTGTTTGAGGTTGCGTTCGAGGTGTGTGACGCACCACGTACAAACGCGCAAAAACTACCTGCGCATTAAGCTGGTGCCGGATTCCTCATTCGTAGACAGCGGTAATGATCCAGATGCGCGACTTGACATTTGGCGCGACTCGGATGTACTACCGCACGTGGAAGAGATGCCTGGAGGGACGCAAAGATGCTCTCACAATGCTCATGAATTTAATATGGATCCCTGGCGGAATCCCGCTTTGCGCAGACCTCCTGCGCTCCGGCATGGTACAATGTGCTGGGTATGCTGAGCGAGACAGCTACGTGGGTGAACAGCACTCTCGCAAAACACGACGATGTTGCAGGCGGTGGTTTGTCAAATTCCTTCCCTTCGAAGGAAGGCTTGATTGGCTAAACAACGGGCTGTCCGAAATCGCAGAGGGTGTTGTACATGGGCATGGCGGTGGACTGTGCATACAACACCACGTATTCGTCTACGCAGAATGCGACAACACAAATCCTCAATAACCGGAACAATGCGAGCTCGCTGTACAAATGTCAGTCTCAGAATCACTCGAAAGTTTGGTGATATATGGTCGAAAAAGCTGGACAATTGTTCGCTATGAATTCAGTACTTATAATGCATACAAAAACCCTTCCACCAAACTCTGTGCATTAGCAGAGGTTCAACTGTTCTGCCAGTGTGTGCTCCTTAGAGAAATGGATAGTTAAGAAGATAAGAAGTAATATTGTAAATAACAAGCAGTGTAGTAAAGTTGCTTCATATTTATTGATACAGCATCCCTTAATCCATTTTTTTTTTGAGATTCAGGCAGACACACTATACCCCTACACATACCAGCAAAGACTTTGGATGGATGGGTTGCAGAAAGAAAGTTATGTGTGAAAAACAAAAACGAACATCACTGAGGAACCATCACCGGAAGAAGCCGAGTGGTGGCTGTGAACGAGTGTACAATCTTACTTCGGAACGAGCTCAATTTTGTACACTTTTTGTAATAAACACTGCCACATTTGCACAGCCACTGCTGGTGAAAACGCTCAGTTACAAAAAACGATTCTTCGTAAACTCAGTAATCGTAACTGGACATCGTCATTGTCCATCCCCACGTCAGCGTCCTCAATGCCCTCCTCGTCCCAATGCGAAGACACCGGGAGCGCGGTTGTAAGCATCTCGGTAATGCTGCGATGCTTGAGAATGGGCTTCATCGCACTTTGGGACGGCTGAGATTCATGCGAGCCGTAGCGCGAGGCGGTTGGGCGATACCTATCAAGGGTGACACTGCTCGATGGGGACGATATGCAAGTCACGCCTTTGCCCTTTGGGGACAAAGCAGCAGCATCGTCTTTGGATTGCTTATGTGTAGATCCATTGGGAGGAGTGGAGGGAGCGGGGGCCTTGGACGGCAGAGTCCAGTCGACTGCGGTGTGCAGGGGACCGTACAGCCATGTTAAACCCGAGTCCTTTAGCCTGTTATGAAAGGCGCAGTCAGCGATGAAGCGGGCTTCCCATTGAGAGCATCGACTTCGCGAAGCGCGATGCTAAAAGAGACAACTGGGGAAAATGAAATTGACGCGCACCAGCTGAGGGTCAACGGTCTTGAGCTTGTTGCGCTGTTTCCACCAGGGAGGCGTTCTCGAGGCAGACGCTGTTTGCGATCTCGTTCTTCTGCTTAGTCATGTTGTGCCAGGAGTGCCAGACGTCCTCCTCTGCCCAGTCATGGCTGAGGTAGTCGACCTGGCCGTTTATGCGTAAGTGTTCGGAGGTTTTTTTTTAATGTACACGAACTTACTGATAGGAGCCTTTTTTGTGCTGTGCAGCGGGCTCGATATGGATGACATAGTGCGTACAGGGTTAGTTAGCGCTGTACGCACTACGTCATCCATATCCATACCTGCCATCGGCTTCCGAGTTGTCGGGTGCACGCGGGTTTCAACTTACCCCGCGCTCACGTGCGGCCTGCGCGCGAGCATCGTAGGCGGCCTTGGGGCATCGACTACCTCAAGTACGACACACGCGCGCGGGCCATATGTGAGGTGCTCCGGGGCGAACGCGACGAGGACGGAGTCGTATGACCCATGGTGCTGCTCACTGCGGAACTCCGGGAATTTCTCCATCACGGAGTCAAATAGGAGGGCATACGGCCTAAAAGAAGTACTTTAATACGTGTAGAATTATCTACTATCCATACACGAAACGTACCTCTGCAGCTTCATCTCCCGGACGACCTCCCTGAGCGTGCTGAGGCTCGTCCAGAGCTCGCCGTCACGCACGTCGAAGCCCATGCTGATAAGCTGCTCACGCAGCACGCGCGCTCTCTCTCCTGGCTGGTGTTGTTGCAGAAGCGCACGGTGAGCCCCGCCTGCCAACGCGCAAGAGCGGCAGCTGCGGCGGGCGTCGGGGTGGACCCGATGTGCAGCGTGCCGGAGAGGTCTATGAGGAGCGCGCGGATCGCCGCACCCTGCGTCTCCATTTGCACGCGTAGCTCGCGCATCTCGCTCGAGACACTCCGTATGCGAGATCACGCCATCCCTCTCTGTACAAGCCGCCTCAAGTTGCTCCTCCGCGTCGCGGCGCACGCCCTCTGCCGTGCGCTTCTGATCCTCGAGAGCCTTGGTCTGTGCCTTAAGCTCGGTTTTGGAAGTATCGTCGGCACGCTTCCTCGAACGCTGCTTCTCCAGCTTGTCATTCAGTGCTGCTCTCGAGACGCAGATGTTGAGTGAAAATCTGATAGTTGTGTGCGGAAATCAGAGAGAGCGGTTTGAGATGCAGTAGTCTGCAGCAATACCTCGGCTATGAGCGGCGATGAGGCAAATAAAGACGTAGGAGAGCGTGATGGAGAGGTTGATGGCGATGTTACTGTAGAAGCCGGTACAGGCAACGATAATGGTTTGATAGATCGAGCCTCCGCTGTGACAGGTAGCGTGGGCTGGATAAGTGGTGATGATGAGGTAATACGCGAGGCGCAGGCGCGCGCCGACTCAGTAACCGAGCGCGAGGACGTCCTCGTGTGCGGCGGAGCTGCCGCGCGAGCGCGTACTGCGCGGGGACGACGGGGACGAGCGTGACGGCGAGGTGCGGGCCGCCGAGGGGCGGGGAGCCGGAAGATTGAGAACGCACCCCCGCATTTGCAAGCCTTGTTTGATATGTTCCATGATCGGCTCCAAAAACTGCTTCATGTTGCTCCCCACTGAGGTTGCGACTTGACCGATGGCGGTAAATGCGACCGACCTCTCTGCTGGCTTCGAGAGTTGCTCCAATAGATGGATCATGGCCTTATGCATGAAATATTCCGAAAACGTTTGCGTGTCGTAAAAGGCGAGAGTCGGGACGAGCGTAATGATCGTCTTGCGCACAAGCGCATCTCTATGCGTCCGGAGGCGTAGAATAGTCTCCGACGTGTCTAGATACGCTTCCTTCATGAACATCCCAGCATGAAGGAGCAATTCGCGGTACGTCAGCAGCGAGCCCTGGATTGTTTCTGCAGATGCCGTACTCAGTCCCTCCTGCACATCCTGCAGGATCTTCGTCAAGAAAGGTGTTTTCGATTGGCGCTCGCGCTGCGTGATGATATCAAGACAAGCCGCCAGAAGGTCTGCTGCCACAATCAAACGAGGATCACGTAGTGGGATAAGCAATTTGTCGAACACAAGGGAGATATGAGGGTGGAAGTTCTTTGAGAATAAGCACACCTGCATAACGCCCGGGCTCCGAGAGATCCGACTGCATGAGCTCAATAGCCGCGGGGACTTCAAACTCCACCATCGAAAACCGATCTGCCGACCTGCACAATCTTCCCAAGTGTCTCCGCAGCTGCCTGCATCACACTGTAGTCCGAGTAAGGCAGCGCGAACTTGACTGCGAGCGGGTGTGCTGCGCGGGCGGGGAGGCGACGACGATGGGGCTCGGATGGGACGAGGAAGGCGGGAAGGGGAGGCGCTGGAGGTGGGGCGGCCGGTCGGTAGGAAGGTGGTGACGGAGAAGGCGGCGACGGAGGAGGCGCCCGTGGTTCGACGTCAAGACTAGTGTGGGTCGCGCTGATGCTCCCCGTTTGCAGCAGGAGGCACTGCGGTGTACCCCCTGGTCCACGTGAGCGGCAGTGCTCGCGCGGCGGAAACACTTCGTGCACAGGTGCACGGTCGATGTCCATCGGCGCGAGCGTTGTGTGGTTGGCTCCCTGACGGGTGTCATCAAGTATAGGCATACGAGCACGCGGTGCAGTGCAAGGCCGTATGCGCCGCACGCCGGGGCCTGCGGCCATCTTGAGCAAAGCATCAGACGACGATCACGCGGAGAGCCGAGCCGCCAGTTCAAATTTCTTTTATTTCACGCTTTCCTCGTCCCAACACCTCTATCTGTTGTAGTCTACTCTGATGCCATTGCTGCACACGGCTTTTCACACGAGCTCGCTAACTACGGCGAGTGCTCTGGTGCTCCGACCGAGGGTCAAACGTACGAGTACGCGAAGACAATTATTGACCTTATCACTCGTGGCTTGCCCAAGCCCTGTGGCAAGATCTCATCGTGGTATTGCCAACTTCACAAATGTTGCCTTAACTTTCAAGGGTATCATTCGCGCTTTGAAAGAGTACAAGGCCGGCCTCATTGCGCACAGTATCCAGATTTTCGTCCGCCGCGGCGGTCCGAACTACCAGGAAGGTCTCAAGGCAATGCGCCTCCTCGTCGAGTCTCGGTGTGCCCATCAAGGTGTACGGCCCGGACAGCTACATCACCGAGATTATCCCCATTGCACTCAGGCGTGAGTCCCGCACGTTCAATCCCGCCGTCTGCGCTTGGCTCGCCTCCTCCCGGCAAGGTCATCGGCGGTGCGCCTTCTGACGAGGCCTGGATCGGCGCGATTCATGCGCCCGAAGAGCGCACGCAACCTGGAGACCAGAAGAGATCGGCACGCCCCATGGTTCTGTCCCTTCGTCGCGAAGACACGCAGTCTTGTCTATGTTCTCCAGCCCCGCGCGATTCAGGGCATTGGCGCTCTCAACGAAGCTGCCTCCATTTTCTCCAATGTGCATGACCCGTGTGAGTTCGTCAATGAGTCGCGTATGGCGAACAAGCTTAGTACGTGTAGGGCCGCCCCTACCCTTGCACTAGCAACAATGGCATCATCATCAACAGCAACAGCCGCACACGCACACGCACGCCGACCCCAATGCTCGACACGTCCCCTTGACAAAATCGAGATGGGCCCTCCAAGAAATCCAAGTCTTCCAAGTCCACCGAGTCCATCTCCTCTCGTTTTGTACTCGTCGTGAATTCGGGCAAATACTTACTCGGCTATATGTCTGTGCGCGCGCGCGCGGCGTGACCACCACGGACAAGGCGGGCGACATGCTCACCGCGCTCAGCCCGCTATACGACCCTGATTATGGTTCTGGTTCTGGGTCCTGCCCGGTGCGCGCCGCGTGCAGGTCGTTGCGCGCTCGTGAAAAGCCTCGCGTTCCCGTACCACGACTCGAGTACGGGCACACGCTCGCAGCACGCCTCGCCGTGTAGCAGCGCGGGCAGCATGAGCTCGCGGTCCCCGTGCGGAGCTGATGCCGTAGCTCACTCCCGCGCCGCCGTACTCAGGCGCGCCGCAACTCAGCGAGCTCGTCTAGCCGGGTGCGGTGATGGACTACTTCGGCGGGCCGAGTGGCGGCACAGGGTTCGCGGGCGGCGTGACGCCGGGCCTGCCGACACCCGCCGTCGGCGGCTGCGGGAGGTGGAGACGAGGACATCACAATGTGGGGCGCGTCGGTGGGTTTTGGGCAGAGCGAGTGGGCACGCTTTCTGGACATCATGCAGTGCACGGAGGCGTCGGGGCTCATGAGCGCGTGAGGTGTCCTTTTTTTTGCCTATTATTCGGGAGTCTTCACTTGACTCGTCTCCGGGGACTGAAGTATGAGGCTGAGAAGGTCCCCTCGCTGACTCGTCTTGGTGCATTAGCTGGACTTGTCCTCATCTCTGGCAACTGCCGCTCCAACAGTCTGAGCTCGAGTACTACGCCATGCTCTCAAAAACGACTGTGCACTACTAACACGCAGCCGCTCGCTGCCAACCCGACGAATAGTGCACCAGGCCCTGCGTCCGCCCGGAGTCTGTTCATGCAGTCCGAGCACATAGTCAATGTAGGTGATTTCAAGAGCTGCAGCGGGCCGCAGCCTCCCTCGGTGCGCCGTCGATTTGCTCTTGCGGGTATACACAGTAATCAACTTTCTACCCAATATTATTAAACAAAATAAAATGTAAGGTAGACGAACTTCAGTTAAGTAACGCTTTTGCCGGATGAAGCGTTACATTTGCCCTCTTCTCTCCACACATGAGACATTGTTAAATTTAAAAATGGCCAGTCAATAGAGAATCAAAATATGTAACCTCTGATGGTTTGGCTTTTGCGAAATTTTCAGTTGCTGTGAAGTAGATAAAGAATCAGTGTCCAAGTTTTGTAAGATTGCTTGTAATGATCAAGAAAGGAAGGCAGCGCAGGCAGCGCATTGATGCCATAGGCGACCTGTGTCTTTTTCAAAGTTCGCCTTGTTGTCATCTTCCTATTGGATATAGTATGATCTTGGACACTTTTATTCCTTTTATTATTTTGCGTACCAGGTGAGTTGAACTCCGGACTTGTTGTTCTGCGTCACCTGACATGTTGATGTATTACATAATGCTTCCCTTGAAGCGGCAGAGTCCATGGATGGTGCTCTCTATCTTTTGCACTCATCCATTGGACTCAGGCATGTTTAGTTTCTCTAATACATTATCTTTTGCACTCATCCATTGGACTCAGGTCACTGTCTGTGTTTGTTGTGAGACCACTTCGCCTCACAGGTTATGAGCCTTGCGCTGTAACTTCACAACAACGTTCAGTATATCGTCGACAACATCCTCCTTGATTTTCGTTCAAATCGGAGTTGATCTGGTCCCTCTGGAAGAGTTTTTGGCAACTGCAAAGTTCCGGCTGTTCGGATTGGGCTGTAATCGCAGGGTTGGGTTCTGTGGTGTGTCCGTCGTCTTTGTGTCGATTTTCGTGCCGCCATTCGCACTTGCTGGCACTCTACACCCCTCTGCATCAACATCCATCCTTATCATCCTCTCATCTGCACTCTCTGCTTTTCGTCTCATCGCGCAAAATCGGCTTGACGGATCGTGCTGAAACTTCGCACGTCGTCTCGTACCTCTCGTCCCACTCTTCGTACCGACTTGTGGCCGATTCGACTTCGAATTGAGGGTGCTGCATCGATTTCGACTTTTGCAGTCTCTATCTGTCTGCTTGTCTGCTCCCTGCATCGTTTCCATTTGATTTGGTTGTTGTTGGATCAGATAGTCTATTGGTTGTGAAGCTCGACTGCAGGGCCTTAGTTTGCCCTTTGTGACGCTCTTTTGAGTGTTTACTTAAGCCTAGAGCCTCTCTCATCCAGCGGTGCCTGCGGAGTCTTAACAGACTGACAGACCAGCACTGTCTTGCAACGATTCTGTGTATACTGCAATCATTTTGGGTGTTTGGAATCTGTTTGGCTTGTATTGACCTGATATCTGCAAATCGCGTAATTCGGCTTGTACACATTTTCGGCCATCACGCCCCAACCGCTTGTCCGTTTGATCCCCAACTTCGCACTCTCACACGCACCACCATCGTCTACCATCGCTCTCATCGTCATGTCCGCATCTACCACCTCCGACTCGCAATCGACATTTTCCTTCGCTAAGCTCAACGATAGCAACTATGCGACATGGAAACTCGAAATGCGAGCTGCTCTCCAAGCCAAGACTCTCTGGCGCATCGCTTCTGGCATTGCGACGAAACCATCAAAGGCAGAGGAGCAGGAGGCATGGGAGGAGAAATCGGAGCAAGCAGCTGGCTTTATCTATGGAAAACTCGAGCATGGCATGCAGATCCTGGTTCAGGACGATTTGGGTAACCCAGTGGAGATGTTGAAGAAGCTGAAGGAGCTCAACCAGCAGGACAATGCGGCATCGCGTTTTATTGCCTATGACGAGTTCTTCAGCATTGCCAAAGCTGAGGACGAGTCGCTTACTGCTCTCACTGCTCGCGTTGAGGAGTCGTTGCACAAGCTCAGGAATGCGCGCAGCTCTAAGCTCACCCTTGTCCAGTTTGAGGATGAGCTTGCGTCCATGTGTCTTATTCGCGCCCTCCCAGACAAGTACAAAGCTTTTCGATCTGCCCTCCTTCTCATGCCTACCTTCACCCTCGAGACGGTCAAGAAAGCGTTCTTGCAGGAGCAGAAAGCCAGTGGCCCTCGTGCTGCAGACTCTGCACTTGCTCTCAAGGCCTCTATCCACCCTCCAAATCGACTTCATCGTCCTCCTCCTCGTCTCAGCCTCTTGTCTGCGATTTTTGCGGCATGAAGAACCATCTTGAAGCAACTTGCTACAAGCGTAGTGATGCGATCAAGGAGTTGAAGGGCAAGAAGAAGAGGGGAGGCAAGGCAAAGGCCAATGCGGCGCAGGAGGACACTGAGTCGACTCAGTCTGCTGAGTTTGCTGGCAATGCAAGTACCCATGACTTCACCAATCCCAACTCGCCCCTCCTCTCTGATGCAGGATCTGACTGGATTGTTGATACAGGCGCCACTTGCCACATGACGCCTCATCGTCATTGGTTTAATCAATATACCCCTAATCGCACACCCATCCGCCTCGCCAACAACGATGTTATTTACTCAGTTGGAATGGGGACTGTCCGCTTTCAACCAGTGGTCAATGGAAAGAAGGGTCGTCTGCTAGAGTTTGAGCGCGTTCTTCATGTACCAGATCTCAGAAACAATCTCCTCTCAGTCCTGTATTTAACTCGTGTCAAATCCTACATTGTCACTATCAAGTCTGATCAGATCCTATTTCGACGCAACGGCACTCTCCTCTTCACTGCTGCAATCAACACCAACTACGCCGCGTTCCTCAATGGACAAGTTGTGCCCATGACCCAATTCTCTGGCATGGTTAGCACCTGTCCACTCGACTTAACGCTCTGGCATCGTCGATTCGCGCACTTGAATCATGGGGATGTGAAGAGACTGATTGATCATGACATGGTTAAGGGGATTATTGTGAAGTCTATGGAGTCGCCTGACCCAATCTGCGAGCCTTGCATTGCAGGCAAGCAGCACCGGTCAAATGTCTCAAGACTTGCATCTCATCGTTCTACTGGTCTGTTGCAGCTGGTCCACTCTGATGTGCATGGCCCTCTGCCAGTTCAAACTCGGCATGGTTATCGTTACTGGATCACATTCATTGATGATTTCAGTCGGCGCTGGGGAGTCATACCCCTTAAGAAGAAAAGCGATGCGTTTGACGCTTTCAAGCGCTACAAAGCACATGCAGAGAACCAGCTCAACCTGAAGATCAAAGTGACGCGCGATGACAAGGGAGGAGAGTACATGCCCAAGGCATGGGAGCAATTCTGCATTTCTGAAGGGATTCACCGGCAACACACTGTTCGTGATGAACCCCACCAGAATGGAGTAGCTGAGCGCGCTAATCGCACTTTGGCTGAGGGCATTACCACTATGCTGAACGAAGCACACCTACCTGCCAGTTTCTGGTGGGATGCGGTCAATGCTTTTGTTCATGTGCACAATCGCTCTCCTACTTCTGCTGTACAGGGCAAGACGCCCTATGAGCTGTGGCACAATTCCAAGCCGGATGTGTCGCATTTTCGAGTATTTGGCTGCACCTCCTATGTGCATGTCAAGAAAGATATGCGCAAACTATTGGATATAGTATGATCTTGGACACTTTTATTCCTTTTGTTATTTTGCGTACCGGGTGACTTGAACTGTGAGGCGGAGTGGTCTCACAACAAACACAGACAGTGACCTGAGTCCAATGGATGAGTGCAAAAGATAATGTATTAGAGAAACTAAACATGCCTGAGTCCAATGGATGAGTGCAAAAGATAGAGAGCACCATCCATGGACTCTGCCGCTTCAAGGGAAGCATTACATAATACATCAACATGTCAGGTGACGCAGAACAACATGTCAGGAGTTCAAGTCACCCGGTACGCAAAATAATAAAAGGAATAAAAGTGTCCAAGATCATACTATATCCAATACTCCCCCCTGATCTGACACGCCTGTCAATCACAAAACACCTAGCATGCCACGCATCTCAATCACCTTCACGCGTCCAAGCGCCTTGGTCATGATGTCAGCCGGCATAGACTTGGTGGGGAGGTAGCGAATGTCAATAAGACCCGATTCGACCACATCGCGCAGCCAGTAGTGCCGCAAGTCCAGGTGCTTCATCCGACCATGGTGTTCAGGGTTCCTGGCAACAGCAAGGGCAGATTGGTTGTCCACATAGAGTGTGGAAGGCGCATTGAACTCATAGCCAAATTCAGAGAACAAGTTGCGCAACCACATAATCTCCTGACCACCCTGAACAGCAGAGATGTATTCCGCTTCAGTGGTGGAGAGTGTCACAATAGTCTGAAGTCGACTAGCCCAGCTGATAGCACCAGTTCCCATCTTAACCACCAGGCCGCTTGTAGAGCGCCTGTCATCCTCATCCCCTCCATGGTCCGCGTCAGTGAATGTGGTGAACAATTCAGACGAGTTCTTGTCAGGCGCATAAGTCAACTTCATGTCTTTGGTACCTTGAAGGTAACGACACAAGTGCTTTGCAGCCTTCCAGTGAGCAGGACCAGGATTAGAACTGAAGCGCGCAAGAAGTCCAACTGCATATGAGATGTCAGGACGCGTTGCCACAGCCAGATACATGAGTGCACCAATCAGCTGCCTGTAGGGGACAGTTTTCATGAATGCGATCTCTTCTGGAGTGAGGGGACCCATGGACTTGCTGAGACGATGGCCTTCTGGTAGTGGAGTGGAAACCTCGCCGCATCCAGCCATTTCAAAACGCTCAAGTAAGTCAGTGATGTACTGGCGCTGAGAAAGGGATAAGGATCGTATTGAGCGGTCTCTCTCAATATGGACACCAAGCAGGAAGGAGGTAGGGCCAAGGTCGCGCAGTTTGAAGTGCTTTTCAAGTTCGCGCTTGACAAACAAGAATTGCTCCTTTGATTTTGCAGCAATGGTCATGTCATCCACATAGACTGGGATGATGATGCGCACATCGTCGCGCCTGTAGACCCAAATGCTGTTGTCGCAGCGAACTAAAGAGAAGCCCATGCCCTTCAACACAGAGTCGAGTTTCTTGTGCCATTGGCGCCCAGCTTGCTTAAGACCATAGATCGCCTTAGCAAGCTTAAGCACAAAGCCGGCGCCATAGTACTCCTCAAACCCTTCTGGCTGGTCCATGTAGACATCATGATCCAAGTCACCATTGAGAAACGCAGTGGAGATGTCAATGCTGAACAACTCCAGGTCCTCAATTGCAGCCAAGGCCAGTATAGCGCGAAGTGCAGCCCACTTGGCAGTAGGAGCAAACACTTGTGCAAACTCTAAGCCAGGGCGCTGTGAGTAGCCCTTTGCCACCAATCGCGCCTTGTGCCTGTCCACTGAGCCATCTGCCTTGCGCTTGAGTTTGAACACCCACCGACAGCCAATGGTCTTGCGACCAGAAGGAAGTCTGACTGGGGTGAAGGTGCCATTCTCAACAAGACTGATAAACTCGTCCATTGCAGCCTGTTCCCAGAGGGAAGCGTCAGGGCGTCCCTTGATGTCTCTCCAGTGTACTGGCTCAGGACCATACTGGGTGCGCACCTCCGCAGAGAAGACATGCTCAAAGCAGTTTGTAGACTTCAACACATGGTTGTGTGCGTCCTCAAAACTGATGTAGCAGTCCTCAAGTGCCGCATTTGCCCCAAAGTCCATAAGCCCAGCAAACATAAGCGCCTCAGCCTGCATCTCATCCTCAGACATGATGTCTAGCTCATCACTGCGCTCAATCACAGGCTCAGGTGTAGGTGCTGCTGCTGGTGCTGGTGCAGCTGGAGCCCTAGGAATGCGACGACCTGGATAATCTGCAAGTGGATTAATGACTGCATCTCTGTACCCATGCATGGGACGCGGCTGAGGGCGCCAAGACGTTGAAGGCCAAAAAGGCGCTTCAGGTGCAGGTGTAGACTCAGGTGCAGAGGTAGGAGCAGGTGGTTCCTTGGGTCGTTTCGCAGGAGGAGGGTGAGCAGAGGGAGAGAACACAGGAGGGTCAGGAGGGACATCAGATGGTGCTCGCTCGCGCTTTACAGCAGGCCGAGTTGGAGTCACCGGAGGTGGTGCAGGGCGAAAAGGAGGAGTGACTGGAGCTGGTGGGGGACGAGGAGGAGGAGTGTCAGGACGAGGAGGAGGAGGAGCTGGTGGATTAGCAGGCAAAGGAAGTGGCGGAACATCATCCACATCGCCATCTCCCCCTTGTTCCGGCACAGCTGTAGCCTCTGGAGGAGTTGGAACCCTTAAGTCGACAGGAGACCTGGTATTTCCAGGGAACACGCGCTCATCAAACTGAGCAGAGTCGCTAATGACCTCTTTGCGCGTTATGGAGTTCCAGAAAATCCAGCCTTTGTAGTTCTCAGGGTAACCAATGAAGGAGCATTTCTGTGTGTGTGACTGGAGCTGTTTGCGCATATCTTTCTTGACATGCACATAGGAGGTGCAGCCAAATACTCGAAAATGCGACACATCCGGCTTGGAATTGTGCCACAGCTCATAGGGCGTCTTGCCCTGTACAGCAGAAGTAGGAGAGCGATTGTGCACATGAACAAAAGCATTGACCGCATCCCACCAGAAACTGGCAGGTAGGTGTGCTTCGTTCAGCATAGTGGTAATGCCCTCAGCCAAAGTGCGATTAGCGCGCTCAGCTACTCCATTCTGGTGGGGTTCATCACGAACAGTGTGTTGCCGGTGAATCCCTTCAGAAATGCAGAATTGCTCCCATGCCTTGGGCATGTACTCTCCTCCCTTGTCATCGCGCGTCACTTTGATCTTCAGGTTGAGCTGGTTCTCTGCATGTGCTTTGTAGCGCTTGAAAGCGTCAAACGCATCGCTTTTCTTCTTAAGGGGTATGACTCCCCAGCGCCGACTGAAATCATCAATGAATGTGATCCAGTAACGATAACCATGCCGAGTTTGAACTGGCAGAGGGCCATGCACATCAGAGTGGACCAGCTGCAACAGACCAGTAGAACGATGAGATGCAAGTCTTGAGACATTTGACCGGTGCTGCTTGCCTGCAATGCAAGGCTCGCAGATTGGGTCAGGCGACTCCATAGACTTCACAATAATCCCCTTAACCATGTCATGATCAATCAGTCTCTTCACATCCCCATGATTCAAGTGCGCGAATCGACGATGCCAGAGCGTTAAGTCGAGTGGACAGGTGCTAACCATGCCAGAGAATTGGGTCATGGGCACAACTTGTCCATTGAGGAACGCGGCGTAGTTGGTGTTGATTGCAGCAGTGAAGAGGAGAGTGCCGTTGCGTCGAAATAGGATCTGATCAGACTTGATAGTGACAATGTAGGATTTGACACGAGTTAAATACAGGACTGAGAGGAGATTGTTTCTGAGATCTGGTACATGAAGAACGCGCTCAAACTCTAGCAGACGACCCTTCTTTCCATTGACCACTGGTTGAAAGCGGACAGTCCCCATTCCAACTGAGTAAATAACATCGTTGTTGGCGAGGCGGATGGGTGTGCGATTAGGGGTATATTGATTAAACCAATGACGATGAGGCGTCATGTGGCAAGTGGCGCCTGTATCAACAATCCAGTCAGATCCTGCATCAGAGAGGAGGGGCGAGTTGGGATTGGTGAAGTCATGGGTACTTGCATTGCCAGCAAACTCAGCAGACTGAGTCGACTCAGTGTCCTCCTGCGCCGCATTGGCCTTTGCCTTGCCTCCCCTCTTCTTCTTGCCCTTCAACTCCTTGATCGCATCACTACGCTTGTAGCAAGTTGCTTCAAGATGGTTCTTCATGCCGCAAAAATCGCAGACAAGAGGCTGAGACGAGGAGGAGGACGATGAAGTCGATTTGGAGGGTGGATAGAGGCCTTGAGAGCAAGTGCAGAGTCTGCAGCACGAGGGCCACTGGCTTTCTGCTCCTGCAAGAACGCTTTCTTGACCGTCTCGAGGGTGAAGGTAGGCATGAGAAGGAGGGCAGATCGAAAAGCTTTGTACTTGTCTGGGAGGGCGCGAATAAGACACATGGACGCAAGCTCATCCTCAAACTGGACAAGGGTGAGCTTAGAGCTGCGCGCATTCCTGAGCTTGTGCAACGACTCCTCAACGCGAGCAGTGAGAGCAGTAAGCGACTCGTCCTCAGCTTTGGCAATGCTGAAGAACTCGTCATAGGCAATAAAACGCGATGCCGCATTGTCCTGCTGGTTGAGCTCCTTCAGCTTCTTCAACATCTCCACTGGGTTACCCAAATCGTCCTGAACCAGGATCTGCATGCCATGCTCGAGTTTTCCATAGATAAAGCCAGCTGCTTGCTCCGATTTCTCCTCCCATGCCTCCTGCTCCTCTGCCTTTGATGGTTTCGTCGCAATGCCAGAAGCGATGCGCCAGAGAGTCTTGGCTTGGAGAGCAGCTCGCATTTCGAGTTTCCATGTCGCATAGTTGCTATCGTTGAGCTTAGCGAAGGAAAATGTCGATTGCGAGTCGGAGGTGGTAGATGCGGACATGACGATGAGAGCGATGGTAGACGATGGTGGTGCGTGTGAGAGTGCGAAGTTGGGGATCAAACGGACAAGCGGTTGGGGCGTGATGGCCGAAAATGTGTACAAGCCGAATTACGCGATTTGCAGATATCAGGTCAATACAAGCCAAACAGATTCCAAACACCCAAAATGATTGCAGTATACACAGAATCGTTGCAAGACAGTGCTGGTCTGTCAGTCTGTTAAGACTCCGCAGGCACCGCTGGATGAGAGAGGCTCTAGGCTTAAGTAAACACTCAAAAGAGCGTCACAAAGGGCAAACTAAGGCCCTGCAGTCGAGCTTCACAACCAATAGACTATCTGATCCAACAACAACCAAATCAAATGGAAACGATGCAGGGAGCAGACAAGCAGACAGATAGAGACTGCAAAAGTCGAAATCGATGCAGCACCCTCAATTCGAAGTCGAATCGGCCACAAGTCGGTACGAAGAGTGGGACGAGAGGTACGAGACGACGTGCGAAGTTTCAGCACGATCCGTCAAGCCGATTTTGCGCGATGAGACGAAAAGCAGAGAGTGCAGATGAGAGGATGATAAGGATGGATGTTGATGCAGAGGGGTGTAGAGTGCCAGCAAGTGCGAATGGCGGCACGAAAATCGACACAAAGACGACGGACACACCACAGAACCCAACCCTGCGATTACAGCCCAATCCGAACAGCCGGAACTTTGCAGTTGCCAAAAACTCTTCCAGAGGGACCAGATCAACTCCGATTTGAACGAAAATCAAGGAGGATGTTGTCGACGATATACTGAACGTTGTTGTGAAGTTACAGCGCAAGGCTCATAACCTGTGAGGCGAAGTGGTCTCACAACAAACACAGACAGTGACCTGAGTCCAATGGATGAGTGCAAAAGATAATGTATTAGAGAAACTAAACATGCCTGAGTCCAATGGATGAGTGCAAAAGATAGAGAGCACCATCCATGGACTCTGCCGCTTCAAGGGAAGCATTACATAATACATCAACATGTCAGGTGACGCAGAACAACAAGTCAGGAGCTCAAGTCACCTGGTACGCAAAATAATAAAAGGAATAAAAGTGTCCAAGATCATACTATATCCAATAAAATACCCACTAGAATATTATGTAATCACAAAGCGGCACCTCTGTTTAAACTGCAAATTCGAATTTACTGTGGTTTACTGTGTAAAAATGCATGGGTATTTGCCTGGTTGATATCCCTCAGCCTACTCTGCAAGTCCGGCCTCATTTCCATTTTAATTTCGATTTTTTCGATTTTTTTCGGCCAAGATCTGGGTTTCTTGGGCATTTCTTAGTAGCTGTAAATGTCATTTTTTCGGACCTGCATATGTCCAGCAGAGTACATAGACACAGGAGTGCATATAGATATGCTGAAAGAAAGGACTGGAAATGTCCCAGGTCATATCTGTGCAGAATTGTCTCCACCTTCATGTGCAGGTTGGGGCATTTGAGCCTGGGAAAGTGGTATTGGCCAAAACTTCGGATTTGTGCACTTTATAACTCAGCAACCACCCAATGCTTCGGCATGCTGAATACACCATTAGAAAGGTATTTCAGAGTACTGTTGAATGATGTAAAGAAGCCAGAGAAAAGTGAAAAGGCCCAAATGTCTGAGGCCAGACAAAATGCTCAAAGTGGCCAAAACTTCGGACTTGTACATTCTATAACTCAGCAACCACCCAATGCCTCGGTTTGCTGAACACACCATTAGAAAGGTATTTCATATTACTGTTGAATGATGTAAAGAAGCTTGAGAAAAGTAAAGCGACTTAAATTGTTGAGGCCAGACAAAATGCTGATTTGACAGGGTTTTGAAAATTGAATTCTGAGCTGAATACCAAACAGATGGGAAAGATAGATACACCATCTGGAAGGCCTGAAGTAGACCTTTCAGACAGTACCATCCGCACAGAAGTGTACCGGCTTGGAGTTTTCGGAATTTGGTGCATACAGCCTGCAAAGTCTGCAGGCTGGATAGGTTCAGGACAAATCGTCTCAGGGGTTATTTTTCAGCCCCCAAACCCATCTACTATGTTACATAATCGTGTAGGTATTGTGAGGCGCTTGAGAACGCAAAAGAAATCATGTTTTTACGTGCAGTAGAAGAATTACTATGCTGAAAATACAAATGAGAATGGTGCTGAGCATGGGGGATTTTCCTAATTTGGTAACAAGTTTGAGTTTTGTAGTGGTTGTGGCACGGGCGCCGATACCAAAGTACACTCGGGTAACGCAAATTTTGTACACTTTTTGTATTGCCACCAGCTGGGACCAAATATATGCAAGCACAAAGATAATGACCAGTTAGTAGGACGATCCTTCCTAAAGTCAGGGCTCGTAATCATGACGACCGTTATTCATGGTGCCTGCAAGGAGGAGCCCTTGGATGACGTTCGGCTTGCCGCCATCAACACTCTTACAATTCCTTAGAGAGTGTTTGCGACAAGTTCAAGCGCGAGGTATGTGCCAACTGTGGGGTTTTTTTCAGCACTTTTACTGACTTTTGTCACTTAGGGTGAGCGCAATTACATTGTGCAAGTCGTGTGTGAGGCGACGCAAAGCCCATCTGTATCCGTGCAAGTTGGTGTGTTTGAATCTCTTTGTCATGATCTGACCATTCGTGACAAGATCGAGGAGCAACCCTGAACCCACGGGCCGGGTGGGCCGAAGGCCTCAAACCGATCGCAAACCAAGATTCGTAAATTGACCACGAACAAAAAGGGCTCAAACCGATCACAAGCGAACACATGACATCCAGGTTCGCGAACGAAGATGGCCGAACACCAAAGTCAGCCCGCACCCTGAACATGAGTTGAACGCACCGTGGGCATGTGCCAAATTTGGACTCGGCCGAAAGCATCGGGAATCGAAGATGTGACCGTGTTCGCCAAACCACGTGCCCGGCTTGCTGACGCGACTCGCTTCGCCAATCAGCTCACACCGACTCTCTGCCCCCCGTGCTGGACATGCCGCTCCGCAGTCGAACCGCGAGTTTCGACAACTCATTGAACTCGCTTGGGAGAGAAACAGGGAAAGGAGTCTTCTCGTATAAATAGGACACCAAAATGTACTTCGTACTTTAGACTGAATATTGACGTTTCTGACATCCGCATCGAGTGTTGGCGAACCATCCCTCAGCTCACTCATCCAATCCCCGGACTCCTTTCTGCTCTCTCTCTGTTCCTCCCTTCTCGATACGCCCGAACATGTTCCCCTCGATCCCGACTCGACTCACGCGCGACCGAACTATCCGAACCACAAATGACTGGCCCGTTTGAACCTACATCGACTTTGGCAGTCCTCTCGCCTAGTCCGAACAAGCGAACGAAACCCCCAAACTCCATCTCCACGAATTCGGTTGACCCGAACCACATCCCGCTGAGTGGTTCGGTTCGAACCTGACAGTTGGGTTAGCTTCTGCCACTTGCTGCATTGGTTACTGGCGGAGTTGCTCAGGCACATTTATAAGCTGAGCAACAAATCGTTGCGACCATATGGATTCAACAAGTGATCAAGTCTAGAGCAGCCACTCACAGTGTTTTCACTTTAATTGATTTTCCACCACGAGGTACATATATTAAGCTACTTGGGTAGTGGCCACTGCTCTGCATGGCAGGTTACGATCCCATGGTGGCTGATGCAGATATAAATAAAGGTTTGGTAATAATGAAAAAACAAAATGGTAGTGTGAAAAAGGTTCAGGGGGTAACCTGCCATGTGGAGCAGTGGCCACTACCCAAGTTACATTATATCAAGTGTTTATTGTATATATAGCCTTAGTGACATTTTTACGGCTTCTTAAGAGGAAAAGTCAGCAAGGTGTAGCTGAATTGCGTCAAGTTGGCCATTGTAGGCCCTTGCCACCGGAATTTCTTAAATTGGCATGTGCCGGTCATTTGTCAGATTACAAAGTGTGTACACTCCCTTCACGAAAAAGGCACGGCGGGAGATCACATGTACAGGTCAGAAAATTCTTCGGCCCCTTCTGCGTCATTCACACAGAAAAACGTCAAGAAATGCCTTGCAGCTATGCGAGCCTTTGCCTAAGATACATATGAGAAACAAAAACTATGTATTGATTTGTTTGATTTGTTTTTCTGGATGAGTTGAGCTGGCAGTAGACAATCGTGAGTGACGCCGCGAAACGACGCCATGTCGTTTGTTACGCAGGCGGGAACTGCCTTCCTTTTTTAGGGGGGCTGAAGACTTTTCTGACTCACCTGTATGTGCCAGGAATCGTTCCTCGCAATACGTCGTCAAGCTAGAATCCGGACAGCCTCTAGGATACCTCAATTCAGTCTTTCTATCGATTTGGTACCATTGGTGACGGTTCTCTCAGGTCCCATTATATCTGTTCATTTCACTTGTTCTTGCTCCCCTCGATACCATTCAAAAAGGATGCTACTTGTAATAAATTACTCGACCGCGTGGCCGAGGGCTCTGGCGATTTGATCTTTGGTGCACTGTGTAAATTGCTCGTGTATCTTGCTCGTTCACGTCGTAACTCGCCTCGGAGAGTGCGCATGCATCGCCGTAGCCAATCTAGATGACGCGCTCTTCCGCAGTACTCGTCTGGGAGAGCAATCCCGATAGCTTCTTTCATATTGCTCAATTATCTCCGACCGTCTCCTATATTATGTTTTTCGACGTCCTCGATGCTTTCCGTGATGGCTTTCTTCATAAAATGTCATAAGAACAGGCAAGCTTCCAAATAATTTTACTTTGTCTCCCTTCTGCTCGGAATCATGGTCTTCCGGCTTCCCACTCCTTTCGACTCACATGTTCCAGCCTCTAACCGTATTTCACCGTCAAGACCATGGCGCGGCGCGTTTAATTTACACGGTATTAATGTCTTTCGCGGGGCGAATGGACTACAGAAACTATTTGTTGCATCTGCAGAGACAGAAGGAATCAAGTAAGCTCTATCATACATTGGCAGCGCTTCTTTAGGCTGAATTTATCGAGGAGTAGTCGAACAGATCTCTGGCCAAAACATTTTGATGTTCATCTCACCGAGCAGTCGTGTCGCCTGACTGATATACAAGCATGGGTTAGAAGGCATGACTTGCCCTTGTGCATGTTCATGCCCGACCGGCATGCTACCGGCCCTGATACCCAGGAAAACGAGTCTCACTTCCGCTCATTGGCACGCGTGATGGTGGAGAATCAAGTGGTAAGTGTCTAAGAGTCTATACGTCATCGAGAGCAGAATTTGAGGATTCGCATCAGGTATGCATCGCGCCGTGGAGTGGCCCGGACGTCCTCGCTGGCTCAGGCATACTTATTCTTCCGAATGCATCCTCTACTGGCCTGCTAGTCGGCACCATCTTTCTCTACTCCTCTTTCCCGGAATTTGTTCTTTCCAAATCGCAGCGACCGGGCAGCGCAATGCCATCCGCGAAGTCCTATTCCGGAATTTCCCCAACGCTTTCGATCCCACGTCCGCTGCTGGGTTCTGGCGCAAGTTCCCATCCTCACAGCCCTCGACACAGCACGACACCGCCACTGCCGCAGCACACACATTCCGCACGCGGACCACATGTTCCTAGCAGCACGAAATCATCCTCCAGTATTCGACATTCGCCGTCGTTTGAATTGAGACAAGCTTTAGTCGCCGTTCCTTTCGATTGGCCGCTTTTCGAAGGCCCGACCGATGACTCTGGAAGCACCTCTGCCGGATCTTCTCGCGTATGGTAATTGTGCTTTAGTACTAGAGGGAGTGGACTTATACCGCGATTCAATTGTATCTAGTAGTCGGACACGTCTTTTGTCCTTGTAGCATTGGTTATCCCGACTTCATATGCATTCCGCTCTCTTGTAGCCTACAAATGTTGCTCGTACATATGCTCATAGACTGTGATAGTCTTGTCTCTTCCGTCCATTTACTATAATGAGTTAATGCCATTACTATACGTGGGCGGAATAGTCCTTACTACACATTACGGATATACAAGACATATAACTGATGACTAATGTGAACAAGATTCAAATCCTATTTCTCGCCCTCATTCTTCCGGCTCGCCGCTTCGTGAGCATACTGCCGAGGCAGCAATGCGAGTCCTGCGGCATACAAAGCCCAAAAGACCTACGAGAATCATCATTTGGTCGGATTTACATAATTACTAAACGGAAAATGCTGCTTACGACAATCAGCGCTATCCAGGCATGCAGAGCGGACGCTGGAACGAGCGAGCTGTCCAGCGTCGCTTCATACCACTCGGTCTTAATGCCGTAGTGAGATTGATAGAAGGCCAGCGCGATGATGGTCAAGCCGAGGATAGCATGGAAGTAATTCTGAGGAGGCCGGTGGCCATTGAGCAAGGTGGGCGTCTTGAAAAAGTGGATTATCGATCCGAGGAACAGTTGAAAGATGTATAGAATAAGGAGCGCGAGTCCGGTACGCTGAAGAGAAATGATATCATGGCGTATTCAGATTGAACGGCACCAGCAACGAACCTTGTGCCGATCTACAAAATGACCCCCAGTATTGAGCTCCGCGGTAGACATATAACCCATCGCCCAGCCTGCGAAAATAACAGGACCGGCGATAAGAAACTGTATGATCCAATGTGCCCAAAACCAGCTGTGCAATATTCAGAAGACGTTTTCAGGTCAAAAGAGTGCGTACTTACTTGCCACTAAAAGTACGCAAGTAGCGGCCAACGAGAGAACCGATTGGTAGAAGGATAAGGAACCCAATGGAGCACAGTAGAGCGTGTTTTTTTAGCTGCTCTTTTATTTCTACAAAGCTCAGTTCGCGGGCTGCCAAAGTGAAATCGGACATGGTGGTCGAAGGCAACGGGGGTGTTGACGAGACATTCTCGCGTGTGTGGGGTTTAAGAACATATGCTGAGCAGGGGCCGTGGGTGAAACATCCTGTCGGCGGGGCGCCCTTTGATCAATCGTGAGAGGCGGGAAAGCTTTCTGGGAAATATTATTGGGCCGGCAAGAATGCCGGTCACAGAATCTACTGCGGGGAGCGTCAGAGCGCGCGCACTACTCTCACGTCCCCACTCTGATACGAACAATGATGACATCGAGGCGGAGATGCTTCAAACTATGGTGGAGGACTTTTGGAGATACTCGATAAGCGCTTTGCCCGAACTCTGCTTGTCACGGTCTTGGGGAATAAATTATCAGAACGGAAAGGCAGATGAATGTTCAGAAAGGCGGAGTGGACTTCGATACACGAATAGACAGTTCGTAAAAGATGCAAACGAAAGAACCAGGCTGGACCAAGACGTTGCCAGCAACGTTTGAGAAAATACGTGGCTCGGAGTAGTAGGCACTCCCTTACGATATGACGAGGATTTTAAGCCAGAATAGACACTCTTGTTTTTTTTTCCCTTCTTCTCGAGGAGTGCCGAGCTGACAGCCATCGAGTGTCCGTCGACAGAGACGCGGACGTTGACAAGAGGAATGCGGGCTTTTCGGAGTACTTTGCATTCGATAACGAGATGGAGAATTGTAGATAGATGACTTCCAGAAAAAAAGGCCAGAGACCAAAAAACAAATAGGCCGAAGGAGGGTTTCAACAGTCGAATTCAGATGTTAGGTGTCTGAAATGAAATCTTCGTCGTCGGCTACAGTTGTCCTATCGACGCAGATCAGGGCGCTCTTATGTAACCTACTTTGCAAAGCTAAAATGTCGCATGCTCCGCCAACTTTTCGTCACTTTTTCCGCGTATGTACTCAAATCGACTCAGATAAGTTCATGATTTTGGGACGACTGGTCATTGCGACCCGTAGAGATCAGAAACATAGTTACAATGTACACCTGGAAACCAAGTTTACAGACATTATCCTCGCGACGGTCTTCTAGCTATGCAGAACGAAAGGAAACCAAAAAAGCACTACTTAGGCACAGTCAGCATTCGTTCCTACAGACTACAAGCAGACATACTTGCCTACGGAGATAGTCCCATCTCACACGATCGCTGACACCAACTCATCGTCGCTATCTCCTCTAACCACCTTCGTCTCTCCTTCTTTCCTCACCTTCTTGGGCGGCGTCACCAATTCATCGAACTCGCTTTCTGTTGGCGCTCGCTTTTGCTTTTGCGGGTTGTTGGTTGCCTCATCGAAGGGAGCTGGGCGCGATCGGTCTCCTTTAGGTTTATGGGCATTGCCAAGGCTTTCGGAGGTGTGGTAATAGTCCGTCGTGTCATCCGAGTCGCCATCGTGATCGTCTCGCCCGAGAGCGCTAGACTCTGCCGCAGAAGAAAACTCTGCGGTAGAATTGATATCGACCTTCTTTCCCTTCTTCCCTTTGCTCCTTTTTTTCTTCGGCTCAGGTAAGAAGTCGACATCATTCTTGACAGCATATTCAATCTCGAAGATACTACATTGATAGATACGTAAGATTTCTTTGACACAGATGTTGAAGGAATATTGAAGCGCGTACCGCTCTTTAAGCTTCACGTTATCCGGAACGTAGGATCGCGCCTTGCGATACAAATCAAGCGCAACTTGCAAATTACCCCTGCACGGAAGCAAATCAACAATCCTCGGATTTATCGAAGAAAGCAACGAGACCGCATACTTCTCAGAATGAGCCCTCGCGAGAGCAACGTACGCCCTTCCAGTTTTCTTCTTCGAAACCGGCGAAAGTACATCAGCGAGCTGCGCTTCCTTGTTGGTCTGCTCGCTATTTGCGTCATTTTCCAAAGGAAGAGGCGGAAGCTACATAGTCAGCTGTTGAACCCCAGCTACTTGGAAGCACTCACTATTTCTGTTCGAGCTCCACCAGGCGCCTTTTCAGTTCGTCGTCTAAGTCCTGGTGGCGCTTGAGCAGGGGAGTCAGGACACCTGACGGTAGCGAAGTAGAAGTCGAGACTTCGGGCAAAATAAGTTCCGGGGTCGACTCAAGGCTGCGCTGTTGCATTTCGGCTTGTAGTTGTCGTTGTCGTTCGGCCTCCTCAGCTTCTCGCTTCCGCTCACGTTCTTCGAGACGACGAGCCACTTCCAGCTCGACCGCCTTGGAGATCTGCGAGGAAGTACGATTAGTATATTGCCGCAGTCAGATCTCGCACTGACGGCTTACTCGTTCATCGATCTCTTCCTCGGTCATGCTACCAAGTTTGGACCCAATACTCCTCTGGCTTCCGTTGCCAGACTCGGCACTGTCTCTCCTCATCCCCTGTCCTGGAAGACCCAACGCAAAGGGCTGGAAGCTAGATCCGAACCCGAGACCAAATGACGACATCCTTCCCTTCGTCGGCCCAGGAAGCTTCGATGGACCAGCAGTCGGAAGCAGAGACGGGCGACCAGACTGGCCTAAATCGTGATACGAGTGAATCTAATTGGGCATTTAATATAGCTATAAAACCGCGCACCCGAGGAAACAGGGACATTCGCAGAAGGCAATCGGACGGGCTGTGGAGCTAGCGCCGCGAAGTGAGATTTCGGCAGAGGTTGTGTTTCTATTTGTAGATGTTCAAGGAAGGTACCGCAAGATTCGGTTAAGGTTTACTCTCATAGATAATTTAGAGTAACTTACCTCGTACGTTGACGACCGGCTTGTTCTCAATCTCTTTTGTGCGAGTCGCAAAGCTACAATTTGTAATTTTAAGACTCATGAGAACAGCATGAACTACGGAAGAGAAAGTCTTACTTTAATGTATTCCACGTGTCCTGTCTGAACTTCGCACCCGGCGCAAGATTGCAAATCAACAGTCCTACCGCCGTTCCGCCGAGTGCATCTTGCAGAATCCGGGTAAGCTTGGAGTTTCTGTACGGGATACGAGACTATATTGGATGGTTGTTAGATTAGCCACAGTGATCTGCAGTTCAGATGTCAAATACAGGAGACGCACTGCTCCTTGATTCAATGCATGAACAACCTGACCGAGAACACTTAGAGACCTGTTGATTGCGGAAGATTCGGCCATGCGTGATGGATCGTTGCCTGTCAACTGCGTTGTAGTACCTCTGTATCAGTTTCAAATGAGAGATATGTAAATTGAATTTTAAAAACTTTGTTATTCTCCGAGCCAGCCAAATCCACGAGATTGATTTTTCCGGTAATTGCTGAGAAAATTGGTAACAGGTCAGTACAGGTTTAGGTGATGCAGGAAACGCATTTGGACGCCTTTGGTAGCAGTAGAGGATATTTTACATACTTTGTCCGGCGACAGTATCAATCATATGTACATAGATCGTCAAAATCGCATGAGAGCGTGATGAGGCGCGATTGAGATTAGTGGAACCAGTCGTTCGACGCTTCGTCGCGGCGCTATATCCTTTCCGAGTCAATCGCCATTCCGCTATATGATAATGCTGTGTGGACGTACGCATAAGTTCTGTCAAAGCCTGCCACGCTTGAGAGAGGCATCGTACTCAGATTGGCGACAAAGACCTGACCGGACTCATTTTCCCTAACTGGAAGCTTCGGGGCCTGTGAAGCGGCGTCAAGGCCAAGGGAGTACGGAAAAGGAGGATAAGTTCTGACGCACTGTGTCCCTCTCAACTAAAAGATCGTAGACATCCTCCTTGTATATTTCCATATACGATACAGATAATGATACTTCGGCGCCTGATACTGCGGCACACCGTTCAAAGAGGTCCTGTGGCCGGCATGAACTTGGCTCGACCAGGCAAACATATGATATGCTAACCTTGACAACACGGGGTATAATCCCAGGTTGGATTTTGGTGCCCTGTATCGTATGGGTCTTTCCTGACGAAGTGACACCATAAGCAAATACAGTTACAGTCTGCGCGAAAAGTGAGTTTGGAGAACACGTTCGCAGTGGAAGTGGATGCGTACGACGCCGCTGTACACGACATCAAGAAGCGGCTTGACATCGTTCTCGTAAATCTCGTCCTGAGTCGAGTCCTCGCCATAGCAAGACGAAAAGGGGAACTTGAAGCGCTGGGAGTGGTCTCTCGGGTGCATGACGTTGATGAATGAGCCGCTGTCGTCTCTTTGAACAGCGACAGCGCCGTCATTGATTTCGCCAGCGATCTGCGGCCTAAGCCGTGCGGCAATGCGGATCTTGGATGACATTGTAGAAATGGCGTTGGCGGCGGCGGCGACGTGGTGAACGGCGACGAGCAAACGAACCAACCTTGAACCAACGAAGCGCGTAAAACGCGGGTCACGTGATCGTTCAGCTCAATGGCTTTTATACTTTTACTTCCGTGATTCTTCAACTCATATCCATCACCGCCATCAGTACGAGCATGGCAAACACGAACACTCGTCCGTCGCTCGACAATGCCGAATCGAACGTGCACATCGATAGGGCCAGCACCATCATCGACAAATTCAGCAAAACTCCGCTCAACATTGTCCAAGCAAAGACCAACTTCGAGCAGAAAATTAGCGCATTCAATGACATCGATCCCGCAACCGCCTTCACGCCCAGACAGCATCCTTCACATATCGCCAACGAAGTCGACGCTCAAATTGTAGGGCCGTGGAGTTTGTTTGTGTATGGCATGCTCACAATAACCCCGGTTTAGTCCTTTCTCCGCAAGCTCAAGTTCAATTACCTTGAGCAGAATGCCAAAGACAAGTACATCAAGACCATCGTAGACGATGACTCTGAAATTATCACCGTGGACGACAACGAAGCTCTACGCCGTAGTAACGAGCTCAAGAAGGCCCGCCTCAAGGATGCTAAAGACCGTCTCTCTGTGCGAAACAAAGAAGTTGAGGAACTTGCTTTTGACGTCGAGTCAAGTAGGTCGATCGTTTCTGCTCAAGGATCGACGTATCGATTACGAACGGGTTTTAGAATATAGATCTGCCCAGTCTCTTACGGAGGAATTCGGCAGTCTCACGTCACAGATACTAGACGCCCGTTTAGCACTCTCCCGTCTACGCACTGCCCACCCCCTCCCGCGTTTGTCCGTCGCGTCGGCAAATGCGACTCTCGAGCTACAGACCGAACAGATGGCTTCGCTCGATGCGAACTTATCTGAGAACGTCTCGCAGGTGGAAAATGTGAAGGTGAAGGTACAAGACGCCGCGCGCGACGTCGAGCGGCTGCGGGTGGAGCGGGCAGCAAAGGAGGAAGAGGTGCGCCAAACAAAGGCCGAAGAAGAGGACGAGCGCGTCGTTGGATTATATGACTGGTACACGGCCTCCCTTGCTCTCCACCGCTCTCTGTTTTCTCTTGTCTCCACTAAGTCTGTCACGGAAAACGAGCTCGAACTCACGTACGAGATACCGCCACCGACTTCGTCTCCGTCGAATTCCCAGTCTGATGGCCCAATTCCGTTTACCGTTACACTTCTTTTCCACCCCAACACGCGCACGCTCGCCGATGCGTCCGTTGCCTCGCCAGACCAACGCGTATCCGGTTTGAACTTAGCGGACCTGATTGGGAGTCATGTACAATCGAACGACGTTTTGGGCCTGGTGCGCGGTATCATGGCGCGCATGCGCTCAGGAATGTGATGAGGAAGAATAGAGAACAATGTGCGTATGATCCAGTTTCTGCTTTTAGTGGGAGTGAATGACTCATGCTCTTTCAGCGCGTATTTTTATACTTATGTTATATTTGTCTTGTATCATCGGTGTAATTTGTATGGTGCGTCTCTGTGTTAGGAAGCGTCGATTTTCTGACAAGAATAAAAAAAGCACAGGCACTATGCGACCTTTTTCGTATTGGGTATCACTTCCTTGACATCTGTCATCGTGCGACCTGCGTTCGCAATTGTGAACGGCTTTGTTTTGGTTTTGTCGCTAAGCCGTACCATCGGGGTGTTCGACTCCCAAGCTCTCCTTCGATTGGGTTGAAGACCGTGTCAACACACATCATTATAATTTGGTTGTACATATTCATTTACAACTTTCCTGACTTCCGATCGATCTTTCATTTCTGTTTCCGTCGATAATTCTCTTAGGAATGATTACTTCGGAATCTCAGGCTTCCCCATTCTTGCCAAGTTTCCCCAATGGCATGACTGACGCTTGGATTCTCACCCTTCGGCGTATATAAACGCACCAGTTTATTCGTCAGATTAGACAATGCTGCGTCCAGATAGTCGTTGCTTTTCAAGCAACATAAAAGAAAGGATTCAGCTTTCGCAGGAGCTGTCTGAACATCTCGCTTATGCTTCGATGATTTTCGAAGCAGGAAATGTAGAGACGATCTTGATTTACCTAGTGGGGTGTCTTATTGTGGCTTCGAATGTTCACGTCGACCGGGAAGGGAAAGTCTCCCGAAACAGTCTACCACTAGATGCCCTCAAGGAAGTTGCTCCTGTCGTTCAAATAGGCTGAAATGCATTGCTCTTCGCTCCCATCCTTCCCCACCCCTCCCCACCATGCCTTTCCTCAGAATTTCCGATAGCCTGATGTTCCACTACCTCATCCCTAGCTGCCCCAACCAGGAGTATCCTTCTCTCGACCCGGAGAGACCGATTTTCCTGCTCTTGCATCCCCGTCTCTTTTCTTCCTACTTCTTTGCGTCCCAATGGCGTGACGCCCGCCTTGCGCGTGGTTACAATCTTCTTGCTATCGACCACCATTACCACGGCAAAACTAAGGCCGTGCTCGATGACGAGCCTTATGACTTCTCGATGGTGCGCTTCTTCCTTTCCGTCAGACATGCCGTGCCGTCCTCAGCTCCAGTGTCATAGGTTGCCAAAGACCTGCTGATCGCGCTTGACGAATTAAAGGTTAAGTCATGTCATATTTTGGGCATCGGTCGTGAGCACACAACGTAATTGTATGCGTCAAAAAAATTTCCGCTAACTTTCGCTGACAGTCGGCGCAGCTATCGCCATTCGCATGTACATGCTGTGTCCAGACCTCGTTGAAACCTTGATCTTGTCTGGGAAACATCCACCAGTGGAGGTTAGTTTTCTTTGTACGCTCCGTAGTTTGGCGTGCCGTTGACACGAGCTTGGATTAGACGGTCGAAAACAAACATCAGTACATGTATCTTCGGTGAGTGGATAGCGTTTATTCCTTCCGAAAGCCGGATTCACAGGCGCCTAGTGACGCATGCTACGAGAAGGACGACGAGGGAAACGACAGACTTACTCCAGACGTTGTGCACGGGCTGCATTGGATTGGGTTCGGTGATGAGACGGGTGCCGGTGAGTAAAGCTCGTTATCGAGCCTTATATATTTTTATATATTATAGATGCGATTATTGAGGAATGGGTAGCCACTTCGTCATTCAGACCGTCCAATAGGGAGCTTATCAACAAGATATTTTCGTCGTTAATCGACCGGGAGCCTATATCGGCTGATAAATGGGCGACTATAGTTTGTCCAGTCCTGATTATCCACGGAGGTGCGCCTCATAGTTGCTCTGGGTGTCATGTCTGTTATTCCCTCTTTTACAATACTAAAATCAAATGTGCAGAAAAAGACGCCCTGTATTCACCGTCCGTCGCCCAGGAGCTCTATGACGCGATGCCGAACGCACGGAGAGAGATGCACGTCGTGCCTGAAGCACCGCACTTCCTGAGCTGGACGCACGCGCTCGAAGTGAACGACCTCACCGTCAAGTTCCTCGACCGTATGACAGGCGTTGACAGCGAGACATTGGGGAAGCTGCCATCTGCGGTCCATCGAACAAGCGCTGTAAAATACTCCGAAGGTGCCATGTTGACGTCTGACGCTTCGCAAGACACGCCTACGGTCATCAAGAACAAGGACTCCTGAAAACTTGACTGAATCGATATGCTATGACCCATGATTTGTTTTGACGTTCACGAACTTGTCCTCCTCTTTATAGATATTTATCTGTACAGTTCTTCGGACCAACATTGGGATAAGACAAGAGGACGATATTCTTGCATGAAAGCCATTGACAAATGCTATTCAGTCTTCTTCAACGTCTTGATCATCAAATTAACGAGCGGTGCGTAAATCCAGATCTAAGTAAACCGAATACATGAAATGACTATGATACATACTTGAGGGCAGCATATGGTGTAGAAGCATGTATTGCAAGAGAACAAGAAAACATATCAAAAATTGATAACAAACCGTGTAGCTGAGAAAGGATGCAAGGTTCCAATTGAGAAGCATGTAGAACGTCGTAAGTATTCATAAGATCATAGCAGCATCATCATCGCGTAGTCGGGGCCGTGGTTGTGTGATTTCGGAAAGGAGAGGGTGGTCACCAGAGACCGCGCGCTTGCGCTTCTTGCTCAGCTGAAATCAACAAAATCGGTGAGCGCCGTTGGCCTCAAAACAATTGACGCCTCTACTAACCCGACGGTCCATCTCCTCGAACTCCTCCATTTGTGCCTTCTTTAATTTCGTGTAACCCTCCCTCAGGCTATCGTTCATCTCTTCTGCCTCCTCCAACTCTCCATGTAGCCTCCCGATCTCCACTTCTACAGCATTGAGCCTCGTTTGCAAGGCTGCCACGGATCCGTCAAGAACGTTACTTCGTTCGTGAGATGTTTCGAGCTCGTTCTTTAAGTATACAAGCTCCGTATCTTTCGTCCCGGACAGTATGCGCAAGTCGACAAGCTCGTTCTCTTTTGCCTCGAGCTGGGTTGTCAGTTTCCCAATCTCCACCGTGGTAGAGTGAAGGCTTGCATGCAAGGACTGCTCGCCTCTCCTCATTAACTCCATCTCGCCTTTCATTCTCTCCGATTCATCCGTACTCTTGCTTAAGTCGTTCTCCAAGGCCCGCAGACGTCTATCCGCACTCTCGGCATACTCCTCATGGGTTCTAAGCGCGACCGAGAGCTCCACCTCAATTCGTAGCTTCGCCTGACGCTCTTCCTCAAGGTGAACCTGCTTTGACTGAATTCCCGTGTGCAAGGCTTCAACCTGGTCACTAGATGCTCGAAATTTTTGCTGAAGCAACGCGACCTGTGCTCGAGAATCTTCGATTTCCGGAAGAAGAGATGCCTCCCGCTCTTGAACGATTGTCTTTTCCTTTCCCAATAGCCCAATAAGTCCTCGAAGCTCGTCCTTGACAAAATGCGTTTCGCTCAGGGCGTTGTCTAGCCGCACTTGTAGGACTTGCCGATCGGTGTTAGACTCTTGCAATTTGTCCTCGAGTGATGTAAGCTGATCTATAAGACTTCTTGCCTCATTCTTTGCCCTCTCACTGTCTAATCGCATATCTTCTGCCCTCGACGAATTATCCTTTACGATTGCCAAACTTTCCTCGAGTTCTCTATCCTTGGTGCGCAAGAGTTGCTGAGTGCCCAGCAATTCATTCGCAACATTTGTCAACTGCGCCTCCACATCGTCAATTCTATGACGAAGTTCAACGTTATCGTCCTTGAATGTTCTGTACTCTTCCTCTGTCGCGTCATGTTGATCGAGGCGCGCGCAAAGGTCTTCATTGGATCTAACCAGAGACGTGCAGCTGCTCTCGAGTTTCTTGCATTCATCCGTGCGGTTGGTCAGTTGGATTTCGAGCGAACGGATTCGAACGTCCCGCTGCACAAGAGAAGCGCTCAGTGTGGCCAGCTGGGACGAACAGCGAGCGTTAATGAAGGCTGTCCACGGTTAGTCGGAGCAAACCTTACCTTCTCCTGGCACTCCCGTCTCACTTCGTCCCTCTCTTCCACAAGCTCCTCAATCCTTCTCTTCAATACCAGTTCCACCTTATTTCGGCTGCAATCGCCCATCTTCCTAGACGGCGATGGAGTTGACAGCGGGGTATGAGATTGAAGGCCAGAGCGTGATTTTCCTGGAAGCGCGAGCGTGTCATGTATGCCGAGCACAAATTCGTTGTCGCTTATCATATTGTTGGCCCCATCGACATACGTCACGTCCGGGTCAGTTAGGCTCGGCTCGGTGTCGAAGAAAGTGAGATCGTCTATATGCCCAGGCGTTCCTGGCTCGGACCCGGAGTCGCTCGGGGCTGGCGTGGGCTGCTTGCTGATGTTCGAAATAAAGGAGCCAGACTTTGTACGTGTCAGACCGAGTGCAATAGGAGGCCCGAGCAGTGGGTCAGCATTAGTGAGATGGTCATCGGCGTTCTTTCCTCTGAAATAGCGGCGACATCAGCGAACTAATTGCGCGTAGGGAAAGTAGAAGGCATACGAACGAAAGTGTATGAGGTTCACACAACTCGACAACGCCTGAACAGTCATCGCTGTCGTTAACCATGGTTTCATCTCCGAGTCCGATATCAATCTCCTTTTCAAAAGCATTGTCATCTTCATCATCCTCATCGACCATCGTAATGTCCCCGAAGTCATCGTCAGTCGCATTCTGGAGAATGTGTGCATCCCCTAATTTATCAATCATCCTGGCTTGTTTTTCGAGAAGTTGCTCTAGTTCTCCCTCCTGCCGGGATTTCGCGGCCTCCAAAGTGTCGCGGTCGAATTTCAGGTCATTGAATGCGTTCTGAAGCTTCTTGACCTCTGCGAGCAGCTAAAAAACGCCAAGACATAAGCAGCGATCCGAGTTGAAGGAAAGGTTGACTCACTTCTGCTTTCGTCATCTTGGACAGTGCCTTCCTGACCGAACTGTTGTCTTCGCCTGTGTCCACCATTGACCGCATTCGAGCTGAAGACCTTCTTCGGCTCCTCGACTCCGCTCTTGGATACTGTCGAATAAGCTGCTTCCAGCCTATGTTCTCCTTGCAATCCGGGGAATGCTCGTGATCGTTGGGCAGGTCAGCGATAAGCTGTGTTTGTGATATACTGCAGCGCGATTACGTTGAGTCTCTCTCGAAACGAACGAGCGACCTCATACTCACCGATTCTTCGCATCGGGAGTCAGAGCAACGTGACCATGAGCTGACACGAACTGTAAGATGCCTTGCGATTCCTAGCAATAATATAAATGACGAGACAGCATCCTGAGAGTCGCAAGCGTACTTACGAGATCCTTGACAGTCGAGGTTATCCATGTCTGCCAGTGTGGTCCGAGCTGGTCGCCCTGTGCTTCCGCATTCTTTATTACTGTAAAATTAAATTGTTTGAATTCTGCTCGGTAAGTCCGATTACATTATGTCTTGCCTTGAGCCTTGAGAGTCTTGAGATGAATAGAATTTTTCCGCGTGCGCTTGCGGATATCCTCAGCCGCGTTCAGTGCACCTATTAGATGAAGAGAGCGAGTCTAGAAACATGACACAAATTACAAGAGGAACACGCACGTTCCGCGTAGGAGTATCGTCGTTTCTTCAAGCCGCGTGTCTTCTGTGCGACCATGTGTTAGAGGTGCAGCGGTAAGTAACGAGTTGTCTTGATAGTCCAATCTTAAGGATGTGATAACGAAAGATGAGATGGCGGTGGTCGTTATATAGATTTCGCTTGTGGTGGTCGCGAGTGAAGTCGTGAACAATGTAGATGACATGATACCTTCATGTACTCTATTTCACGCTGTGAGACGCCACCCTGGCCCAGTTTAGACAACGTCACAACACGTGTTATTCCCTAATCCGGATTTGCATGCAAACAACGTGCAGACCACTGTCGACGACAACGACGACGAAGCGACGTGCACGCCGTCCACCATGAAGCTCGTCAGGCATGTTGAGGTTATTTTCAGACTTATGATGGAAGTGCTAATGCGTGTCCTGTATAGATTTTTGATGAAATTGAACAATGAGACGGTGACAATCGAGCTCAAAAACGGTTCAATTATTCATGGCACCATCACTGGTCAGTATACTCCCTTCTTATTTTATTTTATTTTATTTTCAACTTTATTCGATGATTAGGCGTCGACATGCAGATGAACACTCATCTAAAAACCGTCAAGATGTCGATGCGCAACCGCGACGCGCAGTCGCTCGATTCGCTTTCCATCCGCGGCAACAATATCCGCTACTTTGTTCTCCCCGATGCGCTCCCACTCGACACCCTACTCGTTGACGATGCTCCGAAGCCCAAGGGTGGCCGCAAGAAGGACGACACGCGCGGACGCGGCGGACGGGGTGCTCCCCGAGGCGGCGGCATGGACCGAGGACGGGGACGTGGTGGTGGTCGCGGCAGAGGCAGAGGTCGGTGATCGCGATGGACGATGGTTAGGCGATTTTCAGAGCTGGCGGGTCAAAGTCTGTCCTCTTCTTGACCATTTTACATTGTTCTGTTATACATATAAAAGGAGGGCGCGCAGCCTTCCATGTACACGGTATATTCTTCGCGTTTGTGTCTTGTTACTGTTTCTTCCTCGATAATTTTACGCGATGCATTACCTCCGACCCCCGCGCAACATGATGAGAAGTGATCGTAAAGTCTAGCGATGGCCTATAAGAGCATCCTCCCCGCCCATCTGGGCATTGCAATGCATTCACGTACGTTTGGCTGGCCCGACACTGCACTCACCAGCCTCTCAAATCCAAGTCCAAATCCTCCATGTGGTGCGCCCCCGAATTTCCTTAGATCCATATACCATCCGTACTCTTCTTGACCCAACAAGTTGTGTCTCTCCATAGCCTTATCAAGCATGTCCAGCCGTTCTTCCCTTAGCGAACCGCCCGCGAGCTCGCCCACACCTGGAACGAGCAGGTCGAAGCACGCGGCCGTCTGTCCGTCGGCGTTCAAGCGCATGTAAAACGGCTTCAGAGCCATGGGATAGTCCGTCACAAAAACAGGCCCGCCGACCTCCTTCGCGAGCCACTTTTCGTGCTCGCTCTGCAGACCCTTCCCCCACTCCGGCGCAAAAACGAAAAGTTGCGGGTGGGCAGCATGCGCGATGCGCAGCTTCTCAACTGCATCCGTATAGCTCATGCGCAGCCATGGGTGCCCAAGCATGAACGTCGCGTGCACGCGGAAGTTTAGCTCGCTGTCTTCATGTCCCTCCTGCGCAATTGCGGCGATCACCGCATTTTTTACAACGGCTTCGACGACGACGCACAGGTCCTCGACGCTCTGTGTGAATGCCCATTCAGCTTCGAGCATCCAGAACTCGGCGAGATGCCGATTGGTCTGCGAACGTTCTGCTCGGAAGCAGGGCGCAAGGGTGTACACCCGTGAGCGAGCAGTTGCGAGGGCTTCCAGGTGCAGCTGTGAGGAGACGGTAAGGTACGCTTCCTTTCGGAAAAAATGTCGAGCTGCCTCATCCGAGGTATCGTCTTTCGATTCCGAAGCATTGGATGTATCGTCAGACGAGACAGAAAATGCTTCGCCTGCTCCTTCACAATCACTGGAAGTTATAATGGGCGTATGCACGGACATAAATCCCTCTTTCTGACGACTAAACGTTAGCCTATGGTCTTTGTCGAGTAGAGGTGACTGAGAATTTTGCACAAAAAATAAAAAAATAAAAAATAAAAAACCGCCTTAGCAGCAGTAGCAGCAAAACAACAATTGTACAAGAGCAGATTCGAATACTCTTGCACGAGGCTACAGTCTTACGAGGACAGATCAAGCTACGGACCTCAAAATATGCATGGACAGCTCGTGAAAGACAGTCTCGGATGCGCAACATTTCTCCAATTTTATCAGCGCGAGCACGGAAGTGACATTGGTCTCGCAAATAGTCAACCGTCAGAGACTGCTTCTGGATAGGATATTTCTGCATGTAAACACATTAGCAAAAAAAGTACATCGATGCGTATGATAACTTGCATCCGGATCGCACTCGCCAACTATCTCGGCGGTTTCGACACGAAACTCTTTCTCCTGCCTTGTACCTGGGCTTTCAACGAGTTGCCCGCGCAGCTTGACGCTACACCCATTAGTTAATCTAAAGCGCACAATGTGTCAGTGCTATATCAAGTACATTTAATTAATGTTAATAGATACCCACCCATTCGGAATGGTGTCCTTACTAAAGACGGCCTGGAGGCCGCGCGATGAGCTACCGTCACTGACAACGGCGAAGGATACGTTTTTCTGGCGGCGAACCGACTTGACCCAGCCGCATACCTCGAGTTGCGTCTGTGCGGATTGTTTCTGTGCTGAGAATCCCGGCACAAGCAGCTGGCGGATGGTGGGCGGGAACGGGCGGCGAAGCGCGCCGAGCATGGTCGAGGAGTGAAAGACAACGAGAGACGTCAGGTGACTCGTACGCGTCTCTCAAGATGTAGTGACTAGCCGACACCTTCGCCATTGACCACAATTCCGGTTCCCCCGAAGTAAGTGCTGTCGATTCGAATGTCAGCAGACGGGCCTGAGACAAATCCATACGAGCTGCTCAAAGTTGGGCTCGAAGCGACAGATCAGGAGATAAAGTCCGCGTACAGAAAGCTTTCGCTCAAGGTCCATCCAGATCGTGTATGTCCGCGCTGTAAGACATGACGAACCTGAAAATGTGTTGACTGACTTTCATTTACAAGAACCGAAACAATCCAGACGCAGGTAAGAGCTAATAGAAATACGTATCCCGCCCATAGCTAACACACGCCTAGCTCAGAAGTTTCATGAGCTCAACCAAGCATACGAACTCTTACTTGACCCACTCCGGCGCCTCGCCCTTACCTCTTCCGTACGCACCAAGGAGGCGCGTAAGGCCCATTTCTCAAGGTACGACCGGAAGCGTAAGAACCACTAGGAGGAGCTCGAGCGCGAGCGCGCGTTCAAGAAGCAAGGGCTCGAAAAAGCGAAGGAGGCGCGCGAACGTGAACAGGAAAATGAGCGGATCAAGGAGGCAGGAAGAAAGTTGCGTGAAGAGAAGGAGGAGGAGGTACTGAAGAAAAAGGCCGAGAAAAACGCTAAGATTGTTGATGACGAGGAAGATGAGGACGAAGTTCCGCCACTTGGTGCGCCGCTTTTCACAGATGGCCCTTTAATGCACACTAAAACAATTCCCATTAACAGGACAGCTAGATACGACTATGAAGCTCAAATACTCATTATCCTCTCATCCGGGCCTCATTACGGCGTCCGCACTCTCGTCCCTCCTTTCTCAATTCGGCGAAATCGATACATCGTCCATCGTCCTTTCCCTTAAGCCCCCCAAAGAAGCGCCGACAAAACCGCTCAAGATCGGCACTGCGCTGGTCCCGTTCAAGCAGATCGGGGGCGCATTCTCCGCGGCTTGCGCGAGCGGGCGGAAGGAGTACGGGCTGGAGGGCGTCGAGGTGACGTGGGCGGGACGAAAGGAGCCTCCAATTCTTGAGTGGTTGAAGAAGCAAGGGAAGCTAAGCGCGGAGCCTTCGACCTCGAGAACGAGCGCACCAAGCTCTTCACCGTCCGTGTTGCAGAAGTCGGAGCCCGAAATATTATCGAAAGCCTCGAAATTAACCGGTTCTTCGTCATTTTCTTCTTTCCCTGACTCATTCGTGCGTTCCATTCCCGTTCAAACCTATGTATTGCTCCTCACTGACTGCGCCTTTTTCCGCGTAGTCGTCTGCACCAGAGCCGCACATAATGCAGACTACAGCACCGATTTTACCGGGCCTAGATTACGAGTCGCTCACACTGATGCGACTACGTCAAGCTGAACGCGATAGACTGGAGCGGGAAATCAGGGAGCAGGAGGCTAACGAGTCAGAAAGAGCAATGTAGCTGTAGATGATCTGTAAGGTACAAGTATCTGGAATCAAATTGGTCTGTTTCCTCTCATCATGACCTAAGAAACTAGCAAGTGACCGGTGCTACTTTGCGAAAAATCACTACACAGGATTAGGGACTTTCAATCGTCCCAATATTCTGCACACTTACAACAACATATGCAGCACAAATTTCTCCGATATGCACTCCTTGTCTCTATGCCTTCACGCGTACCCTGCCTCTCGAGAAAGTTTTGGTGTACGCATTTATTGCGTCGTCTCGCATTTTGTATGCCCTGTGCTTCATTCCTGGCAGTTTGCCAACCTATTTATTGCACGACGGCCCACTAAAAGAAATTTGGCATAACACATAGTACAATATCGGAAAATGGGAAATATCAACATCCCGAAGGTTTTAGGAAGTACGTGCACAAATACAGATCCTTTTTGAGCGAAAATCCCCAGAGTCAATGGCGTCGAACCTGTACGTCTTCGAGAGCCTTTATGTATACTTTGAGAATATACTCTAACGACTTGTCGCTAGAGTAACTATTACTGGGAAAGCCGTTCCGCCCGCTCCCTGTTAGAAAAGTTTACTTAACGAATGATTGTTCTCGGGAGTCAAAGACTCAATAGCATGGCAAAATCGCACGATTCGTACCAGTCCGTGTATATTCCTTTGTGTACGCCGAGTACGACGACGCGTATACTGAAAACAAGGGGAAGGATTGCTTTACGAAGAGATCCGTTGTCAAGTTTACAAGCGAGACACCGCAGTAGAGTAAGCAGGCCTATTCAAAGTCGTGGTCGTAGAACTCTATATATGTTAACCTCTGGACTCAGTATGCAGCCAAGTATGAGGACATTCGTCGTCAAAAGCTTCAAACGATAAACTGCTTATATTAGACTTGAGAGTCCGTTGATTGTGTCAGTCGCTGGAAGGGCCTGCAAAGCTCGAAGAGCAGAGCGCACAATTTTGTCGAAGTGGAGAAAAGACGGAAGCCTCTCACTGAGGATCTCAGTAACTTTTTCTCTACCGTAGCTGTCGAGTCGCAGATATAGCGAACCCAATTTGAATGACGCGCCGATAATACCATGCCGAATCGCAAGGTGGATCCAATAGGTGGCGTCAGCGGAACCCAAGATATTCTCCAGGTAATACAGACAGCTCGTGATGGCGGTAAACCGCTTGTCATTGTGCTCCCTTTCTGGCTCAGAAATGAGCCTGAGAAGGATTTTAACGACATATGATACAGCATGATGAGTGAGGATGGCATCGCGAACGGGATGGTAGCAGAACTCATCGCCGTCACAAAAAGGAGTAGGACGTCAATATGAGCACCGATAGCACTGTAGTCCATCGGATCCTCGGCTGCGGCGCGCACACGACTTAAAACATGTTTTGCGACGTCGCTTTCGTCGCCGAGCAGCTGCGTGATGATGTCGAAGTGCACGAACTCTTCGCGGTTGCAGCAGTCAAAGCAGTACAGCGCCTCTGCAACGTAAAGCTCGCTCGTCGGGCTTGTGTCTTTGAACGACCATAATTCGGCAACAAACCGAAATACAACAAGATCGTTCAGCACTTTGCAGCAGATCGTCTCGCAGTTCCGCCCCGCCCGGATGGCGGAAGATATGGAAAGCAAGTATACTGACGCACTTCTGCTGTCGTTTGTAAATTCCAGAAGTGTAGAAGCCAATTCGCAGAGATACTTGAGCCACCTGAACATGTCTGGCCAGATGGAGTAGCTCATTCTGGCGCGATTCGGAGTCGAAGAATGCTGAAGTCCCAGTAAGCTGAAATATGATGTTTAAGGAAGCGGGTGATTTTATTGATGTAGAGGTCTTCCAGATCGTCTTCTTTGGGACAGGTTTGCGGATGTGCGAAGAGGTCATTTCGAATATGCTTAGATGCAGGAAAGCAGGCAGGCGACTGGGGTCGTGTGCCATGATCTCCCCATGGTCTGCACAGAACCATTCTTCGCTGCTAGAATACACGAAAGTCGGGACCAAAATAAGTTTGCG
>JAJOHG010000077.1:0-123276 GCA_021029095.1 Phellopilus nigrolimitatus
GGACGTTTGGAAACGAGTTTCTTGAGAATATAGATGGTGACACAGACTGCAGCGACATCGAGCACGACGATGAGAGCCATACTTGAGAAGAATGTTACTGACAGCGGGTGCTAAAAGTCGGCTATAAATGTATTTGATGTGAGGGCCATGCTTCTTGGATTCTAAAAACGGTTTGCCTCGGCAGAATCGAAACGGGATGCTTGACCCGCTTTCTCAAGATAAGAAAAAAGTCCCAGTTCGTGCTCAAATGTAGCTAATTCTTCGTTGAACGTGTTGGCTGCAACTTAGAGGATAGGAGAGATGTGTTTGAGAAGTCATCGTGTGAGCCGAAACCTCCGTCGAAAGGTACGCGACAAGTTATGTTAAGCCATAGATGTTTTGCAGAGACAATGCAAGCAACGTTGTCGACGGCAAGATCGGCGGTCCAAATTGGCGCATGGTTAGTTTACAGTGGGTGGATCTACAAAATAATGGCAGTGCACTTTTCGACATTTTTCCCCTAAAAGGGATGTTAGTCCCGGAATGGAAGTTTCAGTGCAGCTGCCACAGACCAGCCAATACGATAACCGGCATCAATTAGATCATCTCAAAACGTTACACATGCGCGTTCGACTCAGTGCGTTTTCTTGCTTTTCGTACCGTCGGGTTAGATATGGTTATCCGGGAGGGCGCCTTCTTTTCGTAGGTGCGTTGCGGGCATCAACTAGAAAGGACAGGCTGCCTTGTAAGTCCGGTCTTCCTGTTTCCTCGGATCGCGACTAAGGAATGCACCTGACTGTTTATCAAAGATGAACTGCGATCTACAGTGCAAACCTTCAGTTGTATCAGCATCAATCGTGCTCCAACGTGACAGCTCGTCTAAGTGTTAAGTATAAATCGGTGCAACGAGGATCCCGGTGCGGTTGTATTTGATGGTGCGGTGTACTCTTTCATATCTGGTAACCTGTTTTCTCTTTTCCGCTGGCGAATCTCACGAGTCTGTCTAGAACCGTTCACATCTGATTCGGATTAGACAATCGAGGGGCGCACTCGTGCTTCGCAACTTCTGCACAGCATTATTCGATTTGATCATCTCATTCCCAGCGGTATTCGCACATCTTCCTTCACCGAAAGCTGCCCATCAACTGCTCTCTATATCCTGAAGCTATGCGCAACAGACACTGATTTACAGATCAAAGTTACTAGGAAGTGGACATCAAGCACTTCTGATCCTCATGACAGGATAGATGTCTCACCAGTGCACTACTGTGCGCTTTTAGTATTTCTTTAGCGGTTTTCGCTTTTCTTTGTTAATGGCGCGCCGACAAGGTTATAGAGACACTTCTTTGCGGAGATATGCGCCGTACAATCTGTCGCCCGAAGCTCTGATGATTATATCACGATAGCTTTGCGACTCCCGCCTACGACTAGTATTGTCGTCGTTCAACTCCGCAGACCCCGATTGACAGGTATGAACTATCGCTGAATTGCCAAGCAGCAAAGACGTCTGCAAATTGTATCTGACCTGCCTTATTTGCTGCAACGCCACTATATTCTCAAAGATCGTATCAATCCTTTTGTCCAAATGACTGGCTCTCTGTGCTTTAAATGTCTCGAAGGCCGCGAGCCGTCTCGACGCATCCCCCAGAATCAACTTTCCGAAATCTCGTTGAAACGTTTACACACATTTCGTTATGCATTCAATACGCTCTGACATCGTGCCTGTTGATCCAAGCCTAGTGCCATTTTTCGTCTCGGGAACATATCTTGTACGATACACTCAAGTGGCACTTCTAACTTTCTTGGTCTATGATTCCAGTAAGTCTTGCATCTTTTCTGGGATGTCAGATACTATTTTGTATTCAAATAATGTATTATTGTTCAGTTATCACTATGGATAAGGAGGTGAATAGGACCTGACATTATCATTTTCGTGTCTAAACCAATCATTGCATTATCTAGATCAGATACTTTTGGGTACGTCATTTTTTTGACATTAACATCAGGCATTCACTTACTTGCCATGTGGAACAAAGAGCTCGCCTCGCAGCTTTGTCAGCTTGATTTACTTTGCAGTAAATGATATCTTACAGTTTCCTCTGATCAACTGCTTTAACACATGATTTTAGAATCGCTACATTGGGCTCCTTGGCGCTGTTTCTGGTATAGCACGTAAGTCAAAATTTACCGGGAGTTCATCATGACAAATAATGTCCATTGGCACCATCTGTTATAGAACGGACTCTTCAGGCAACAGAAACACTGCAAGCCATTTTTGATCATTGTGCTATAACTTACTGTGGCTAACTCATAACCTCATTTATAGGTGTAAGCACCCATATACTGCATCCCAGTCTCTACTGATATTATTGAAAGGCTATGGCTTTACGTTGATGCAGGGTCTGGCTGGTGAGTTTCTGAGTATTGCACAGAAGAACCTCTTGCTCATTGCAGGGAAGACTGGGCAACCATCCTTTTTATTGACTGTAATGTCTCCCTACTTATAATATACAACACACTTGTCCTGCACTAATTGTCTTACAGATATCCTTCTGATGAGGGTGCTAGCATTGTACCACCAGGGTGAGCATTCCTAAATACTGCCAATCACTGCTGGTGTTGAATAAATGACAGATAAGAGGCTGGCTGCATGCCTGAGAGCTCTATTTGGACTGGAGGCAGCATTTACACTGGGTATTCTTATATATGACAACATATATCAAGAGAGTAAGAGTATTTGTCCATTCTACAGTGGCATTTTCTAATCATGTGTCTCAGCTATTGTAGGGGAGCTTGCAGAAGGTGTAACATTTTGTGGACAGACTAGAAACCCCCCCAAAGTGTGGGATGCTTTATCCTGGTTAGTACTGGTATTCTTGGAAATTCACTTGGACTGACATGGAAGTTGGAACAGGGCTACTCCAATGCTGTATGGTATTATCCTAATGGTTCTAGCACTCTATAAGGCTGCAGAACATTGGAGAGAGACAGCTGGCTTCGGCTAGTTTAATCTTATCAAGGTTGTCATTCAAGATCAGGTCATTTATTTCATTATGTAAGCTTTACTTCATACATGGTAAGTGGTCTAGGAGTTGACTACTCTATAGGGCATAGCACGGGTCGATCCGTGGGTAGATCCGGATCCGTTTGCACGGGTATGAGAATTTCAAAACTCAGACCCGGACTCCCGCCTGACCCGGACCCGCAGGTCATGCAGACCTGCGGGTCCGGGTCAGGCGGGTCCGGGTAGAGCGGGTGACCTACGGGTCACCTTACATTTTGCTTTAATTTAATTACAACTTATTTTTTGTTTACGGGTGCACGGACACCGCCAGTGACTTGTCCACCATCTGCGGGTTCCAGAACGCGCCCACACGCAGCGTCTATGTACCGTTGCCGCCCCTCCCGCCGTGCGCACCGCCAGTGGAGAACAGCGGGTACGCGTACGCCGCACCTATGTCGAATGACGAGCGCGACGATGGAGGCTTGCTCGCGGAGTCGATGCTCATGCGCCGGCGCTTGCTCAGCTGGCCCTTCTCTCCGCCCGCCACGTCCGTGCTGTCGCCGTAGTACACCGAGCGCTGCAGGAGCTCCAGGTTGTACGGCCCGGAGAACGCGTGCGGGTTGTACGAGTTGTCAAAGTGCCCGTTTGTCCAGAACACGCCGTTGCTGTGCAGGTCGCCCCCGAGCACGCCCATGAGCTCGGACTGCGGGCCCGCAAAGTCGTAGTCTTCATGGCTGTAGTTGTACGCTGGCTGCACGGTCGACGAGTCCGGTGCGAGGGTCGGCGACATCTGCTGCGCGGCACTGGGTGAAGCGCGGCGCGAGGCCCCGGGGCTCGCAGAAGGCGTCTCGCCAGAGACCCGGCGCGCATCGTGACGCGAGCATTTGCGAATGATGTCTGACTTCATAGAGATCGGACGCGCACTCCCATGAAGCTTGAAGCTGCGAAGCGCGCGAATTCTTTAAGCAACGTGCACGCCACCATACGAGAGAAGCAGAGATACGTACTACAATCCACATCTGTGTTTCGCTGAGGAATCCGCAGGAAGGAGAAGAGACAGATTAGCCCGCGTCACTTGCTGTCAAAGGAAGCAGGGCAGACGTACGCGTTGAAAACCGTCTTGCCTTCGTCATCCTTGCACCAAAGAGGGGTGGCCATCGTGTTGCAGTTGTAACGGCAACGCGTCCTGCGAGCGCACGCCCATGCTCGAGCCTGAGTCCCGGCCGGCCTCCTCGCGGCGCTGCTGGCCGTACCCGCCATACGACCCCATGGCCTAGACGGGCGACACGACATCCGCGTGCTGCTCCACCTGCAGCATGCTCTCTCGCTGGCGACGGCGCGCGTCCGCGTCCGCGTACAACGCGAGCGTGTGCGGCTGAGCGTGCGCGTGCGCGTCTGGGCTGGCGCACGGCACGTACGTCTCGTGGCCTTGAAGCTGCTGTTTCTGTGGGCGGGGATGCGTGGACGACGCACCTTGCTGCTGGAGCCCGAGTCGGCGGGATGGTGACGCTTGGAGAATGGCCTTGACGATCCCGCGAATGTAGCCGTTGCGCTCTGCGAAGTCGAAGTTGCGGAGCTTGGCGGGCGACTTGTTGTGGTGCGTGTTCGCCTTGAACTGCAGGAGTGTAAACAGAATCTCTGCACCCAGAAGCAGAGATGAACGAGGACGTACGATGGCGTGCGACCCCCTCTGTGCACTGAATAACGGACCTGTAGGAAGACAAACTGTTCATTAGCTAGCTATTCCATGCCGTGCCTCTCACTGTTCCAGATCCGATTTGTCTGCCATCCATCAACCCTCAATCCATCCGCCCTCTTCTTGTTTATCCAGCCCTTTTTCGTTTCAAATCGTTCTCAATAGCTCCACCTGGCAGATGAGCCCGCCAATCTCGACGTCCTCCGTGGGCACCTTGCGCTTGTGCTCCTGCGGCGTGCCCGCGGCGATGCGCTTGAAGCAGCGCAGCAGCGACAGTGCGGAGGAGGATGGTGTCGCAGAACTGGGAGCTCGGCTTGAGGTCGGGCTTCTTGGTGCTGACAGGGCCGACCTCGCCGAGCTGGCTTACGGGCTGGTCAATGGAGAAGGTGAACTGCATGCTCTTGAGCGGGCAGACGGGCGGAGCCGCTGTGTTGCGGTGTCGCGCATGTGCACGTCGCGGTCGCGGTTGCGCAGCGGAGGACTGGCAGATGGCCTTGGAGAGCAAAAGTGATGACACGCATGTCATTCCTAATACGGCAACACCCTACTTTCTTTGGAAGAAGATTTGAGCACAACTCAGCGAAAAAAAAATAGGCATCAAAACTTGGTGGCAAAATTGCTAATCTATATGTATTATTTACCTACAAGTCCTGAACACCCACGGGTAACCGCGGGTCTGTAAAATCTGCAAAAATCCAGACCCGGACTCTGGCTGATCCGTGGGAAACGGATCACCCACGCACGGGTGATCCGAACCCGTGAGTGTTCCCACGGATCCACCTGCAGGTCACCGCGGGTAAACCTGACCCGTGCTATGCCCTACTACTCTACCAGGGTCATATTCTGCAGTGTTGTGGAGATAGTAGGAGACCAGTTGTTCATCCCAAATGCTCTTCTAGCTGCCCTCCTAGCAGCTCTAGGAAGCCCAAGCCTTCTCTGTGTCCTTGGGAGTCACCTGCTGGTCCATCTGAAGGAAGCTGCAGAGAGAGGAGCCAATGGGGGAACAAGCTACAGGATGAAGACCATGAGCAGCATTGGGTTTTCCTAAGTTTTTTGGGGGGGTGAAGAGGATTTCATTTTTATAGCTTTGCTTGCTTATCTAATAACAGTTGTGCAGAAGACGTGCAGGACAGTCAAACACATATCAACTTGTATTCTGTTTTTTTTTTTTTTTTTTTTTTTTTTTTTTTTTTTTTGTTTTTGGCTTCTCAGCCTGCCCTTGTTGAACCGTCATTGCAATGTAAAGAATCTTCGCTGTGCGAAGAAATACTAGCTTGTTTACACATACGAGCTCAGTGTGATTGTCCCCCTCTGGAATGTATATATCAAACCGAAATAGGTAGATGCGGTTGCCGACAAGACATCAGCAGCACGCATGTATGGCTCATGCAGTTTGCCATAGTTAATCAGTGCACTGGGATCGAATGGCCTGCGCGACCGACATAGCCCTTTAGCGCCGAAGACGGCGAGAAAGTAAAGGAGAGGAGCCGGTGCCAAAGCGCGCCAACGTGTATATGCGTCTCCAGGCATGGTACTCGTGCCCAGAACCGAAGAAGTTTCGTACACGAGCCCGCACCCTGCGAGCGCGAGGCTTGCTCAAGTAACGCAAACGTTAGCGTCCACTTTGCACGCCGCATCTGAGCGCTTTGCTGAACGGCTGCGCGCACTTCGTGCTAACGGGTCAACTAACCCGTAAGGTTTTGCATACGTTTTGAACTGTCGTCGAAAGCCTGCTGCGGCAGACGCACTCCCTGGAGTTTATTAGATGGACAGGCGGGCCAAATAGCTCGTTTTCCTTGAGGAGGGGGAGACGAAACGTATACACGCACCTTCGCCAAGCGCTCTATTCATTCGCTCCGCTAGACGCACCGAATTTCTTGAGCGATCCGGAGAAGAGCGACGGCGTAAAGACTAACGTTGAAAAGCGCCTCAACGGCGCAGCTCGTGTCGGGAGGCTCAATGGGATGTGACGAGATTATCGTATCTGCATTCCTTTTGTTTTACCATCAATGCCTGCGGTTACATTAGCAGCATATAGATCGGAAGTTGCTTAGCCAGCAGTTGCCCTTTCAAATACATAAACATGGCGACGTACTAGAGAGCGAGACAATAAGCGCGATATCGAGAAAGATGCAGACGACGAGCTCACAAATATAAGTCGTACATTGTCTCGCTTGTTCTCGCAGTCTGACAATGTCAAGCATCAAAGAGGGAGAGGGACTCGCGATGTATGTCTCTGTCAAAATGATTGAGACCTGGCTAGCGACAGAGACGAAGAGATAATGCAAAAGTAAAGCGAGATAGACAGCGACCCAGCACGCACATCCTCATGAACGCGATCTTCACATCTAAGCCGGAGAATCCTGGGTCCATGTGGCGTCGAAGGTCGCGAGCGCGGCGCTAAGCTTCTGCGGCACGACTGCATGTCTGTGCCGAGCGTGACCTTAAAGATTGCCTGCTTGCGGTTCGCACGAATGCTAGAAAAAGCGAGGAGAATTGCATTATTATGACACCAGATGGGAGAGCACCAGCGCGTGCGCCATATCGTTACACCGGCGACGTGTTTTCGTGTGTTAAAAGCGATGCTCCACTTTAGACGAGTAGACATGCGAGCGACTTGGTCAGATTGACTGTCTCGAGAAGGAGGAAGCGAGATGCGCACCTGTGTTTCGCGAAGGCCGCTGGTCAGTACATCACCTCCTACTGCGCAGAGGATGAAAGCAAATGTTGGAAAGTAGAGCGAGCGACGTAAAGAAAGAAAGCAGGAAGTAAACTAACTTTGAGTGGTACTTCGATGGCGCAGCAGTTTGACGTCCACTGCACGGTCTCCGACCGGTCATATAGGTAAGATGACGTCAGCTAGGCTTGAGTGACCGGCCTCAAGCTCGCCTAAACTCGCTTGCATTCTCAGTTTCACGCCGACCGCTCAACGTCGACGACTCCGTCATCCTTCACCATCGCCATCGATCGACACCAGACAGAGGGCTTGAAGACGCGAAGGCGGAGGTGGGGCTCGGCCTGGATGGCTAACCTCGTGAGTCCGTCATTTTTCGCATGTTTCTCGATCTCGCGCTCATCATTGTTTCTTAGCACGTCGACATATACACATGTAGAAGACAGCTGTACATTTTTCGACTAATACAAGCACTTATATATATGCATTCTACCTATGCGTGCTTATTTTGACTCGTTCGCTTGTCAAAACTTTTCAAAACATGCTTTTGCAAGTCCATACCGAGCGCGGAGCGCGTCAACCGCACGCAGCAGTAACCTTCGTAGATGTGGTGCTGTAAATTGGTCCTCGACTTCATCGGCCGTGAAATGCTCTCTACTCCATGCAAACATTGGGTGTATGGAAACTATTGGTATGGTAAGTGATTATTTTCTTTCCGTAATTTCTATCATCCGAAATCTCGTCAGATCCGCGAAGTTCGGAGCGCACAATCTCTTCTCTCCCTCTTTCTCGACTCATGCTCGTTTGCAGCTCTCACGCCCCTCTGAGCACGTGCAGCCCATTCAGCTCGCTTACCGGTCACCCTCACCGCCTGCCTATATTTCCCAGATCACACCGAACCCCGCATCGTTCGGGTCATGTTGTGGGATGCAACCCGCTCGCTCTGCGTGCTAGGTTCGGTTCTACCGGTTTCTACTGGTACGCGGTGATCAGTTGTGTCCAGAGAGACTCGCCTGACAGCAGAACGCGGCCAGAGTTGATTGGGCGCAGAAAGCACGTCGGTGCGAAATTATGTTGTATGTCGGCATTCCCTTCACGTATTCTTCGTCTCTGAATGTTCTGTCAAGTGCTTTACAGTCCAGCCGCGCTCGCACATAATATCGTCGGGACCAAAGCGATAAAAGCTGATGAGAACTTGCCGGGTAGAATGAGAAGAGGCATTTGTTCGTATACAGATTGCTTGGGCTCCGTCGTTTGAAAGCACGAAGAAGCCGCTGCGCTTGGGGGCTGTAGGCACTGCCCTCCTTTGGTGTCAACAGCGGTCATCCGTCTTGTTTTGCGCTGAGAAAGCGTATTGATTCAGATCTTCGCTGACAATTGTGTTCATTGTTTCCCCAGTCATGCGCGCCGCTGCAAGGCACTGAAACGTTCCAATGCTATCATGCCGTGTGAGCTTCCGCTCTTCTCGCAAGTCCGAGTCGTATAAACAGCACGCAACCTCTGGCACGCCTGTCGTGCGCTCTCGCGGCGTGACGCTTCTCCGGTGGCCGGTCTAATTTCTTTGCGCATGGAGAACTTGATGTTCTCATCTTCCTTCCTCGAAATACGAACACAGCTTTCCTTGACTCTGATGACCGCGTCCTCAAATTGGCCCGCATTAAGAGGCCTCCCTGGCGTGCAGGCGGAAATATCGCGGGACGCGCGTGTGGTCTAGACAGAGAAAGTGGCTCATCGGTCAGCTGGGATCGGATTTGGGTGGCGCTGTCTCTAGCCTGGAGCACCCTCGAGCGGTTGCGGGTCTTTTCAGTGACTTTACCGAGTATGCTGGAGTCGATTTTCTGTTTGTCAAGTCTCGGACATTCCCCAGGATCAGGAGGATAGATTTGCCGACGCGGCAGTTTTGGTATCGTTCCATTCGCCTCGGGAATCGTGTACCAGTGAGCATGACCAGCCTGGCTCCCTTTCTGGCTCGATGATATTGCAATATTTGTTTCAAAGTATGCGATCTTAACTCTAAGCTACGTGTCGTATGAGTACTCATTGGAGAAATCGTTAGGTTCAACTTTGTCTGCAATCTGCAACGATCAGATCGGCTCGTCCGCTTTCTCCTCTTGCGAGCTAATTTGCAGTCAGCCTGCGCTGGGACGTTGCGTTCGCAGATCTATATTTGGTGCATCTTCTTGCAAATGATAGATTTCGCACAGCGGCATGGCGCGTGGGCTCCTCGTTCTTCTGGCAGTAAATCCTGTGAATACAAGTAAACCTCCGATGCGGTTTGCAAGCGAGGCTATGTATGTGTTCAGTTTAGTGCGACTGCTCTTCTTATCGAGCTCTGGGAGCGTCTGGCCGTCCGTGCTATTCACATGGTCCCGCGAATGAAAATGCCTCTTTTATCCGCACTCGGAGGGCGCGTAACTCCCTCCTCTATTTATAAACACTCTATACGAGTCCGAACGCGCCTCAGATGCTCTTAAGGCAAAGGTCTCCGGGAAGTTCGAGCTCCGGTGTCCTATTGAGCTTGTTCGCATCTCAATCAACACAATAATAAACCATATCATCTAACTTTGTCGAGCCCCTAATAACGACGCAGATGCTAACTTGTTCTTCTGCAGTTATAGCTCAGCATCAAGATTGTGAATCACAACTTGATTCCATCAAAGATGTAAGTATCTTGATCACTTCGACGCAGTATAATCTTGGAGTTGTGGAATCATGTTCGGCACGTCTGCTATTTGACGTCGTCTGAGACTGCTTCCAGTATACCAATTCCGTTAGCAACTTGCGCGAAGCACTGATCAATGAAATTGCCTCGAAGATCCTATCACGGCATTTGTTCATTTGCCTGTCTTTCTTCGCTTTAAATATTGCTGAGGTCGTGGAGTTTTTTCAGCAACTCCCTGATCGACCTTTCGAAGCTTTGTTGAAACTTTACACGCATTCACTATGCATTCCATACGTTCTGACGTCGAGCCTATTGATCCAAGCCTCGTGTCACTTCTCATCTCAGAGATAGACATCGCACTCTACACTCAGGTGGCAATTCTAACAATCTTGGTCTACGATACCGGTAAGTTTCGCATCTTGGCTTGAGATACCAGCTGTTTCGAGCTCAAATGACGTATTATCTTTTAGTTACCACTATGGACAAGGAGGTAAATGCGGCCTGGCATTATCATCTTCACGTCTAAGTCGATCATTGCATCATTTAGATTAAATACTTTTGGGCACGTCATCTGCTTGATATCAACACCATGCATGTACTTAGTTTTCATGTGCAACAAAGGGTGTTCCTCGCAGCTTTGTCAGCCTGATTTACTTCGCAGTAAATAATATCTTACAGTTTCTTCTGATAAACTACTCTAACGCATTGCAGAATCGCTACATTGGGATCCTAGGAGCCATTTCTGGCATAGTATGTAAGTCAATTATTTACTGGGTGTGCATGAAGCCAAGAAGGTCCACTAACTATACCATTTATGTTCAGATGACACTCTTCAAATGAATGAAACATTGCAAGATATTTCTGATCACTGTACTATAGCTTACTGCGGCTAACTCTTAACTTCATTATAGGTGTAAGAACTTAGATACCACAATTTAGTCTCTACTGATAATATTGAAAGGTCTCGGATTTGGCTGGATTGGGGGTCTGGCCAGTGAGTTCTTGAATCTTGCACAGAACAACATCTTGCTCATTGCAGGGAAGACCGGATGACTGTCCTTTTAATTGACTGTAATTTCTCTCTAATTATACTATTCAACACATTCATCCACCACCACTTGTCTTTCAGATATTCTTTTGATGAGGGTCCTTGCACTACACCACCAGGGTGAGCATTCTTATTACTTCCAATTACAGCTTATTCTTAGTAGGCAACAGATAAGAGGCTAGTTGCATGCATGAGGACTCTATTTGGACTGGATGCAGTGTTTATCCTGGGTATCTTTATGTATGACAACATCTATGAAGAGAGTAAGAGTATTTATTCATCTTACAACAGAATTTTCTAATCATGGGTTTCAGTTGCTGTAGGGGAGCTTGCAAAAGGTGTAACAATTTGTGGAGTCAATAGAAGCCCTCCAAAAGTGTGGGGAGCTTTATCCTGGTTAGTACCGATGCTCTTGAGAAAGCACTTGAGCTGACTTGAAAGTTGAAACAGGGCTGTTCCAATGGTATATGCTATTATCCTAATGGTTTTAGCACTCTACAAGGCTGCAGAACACTGGAGGGAAACAGCTGGATTCAGTCAGTTAACCCTTGTCAAGGTTGTCATCGAAGACCAGGCCATTTATTTCATTATGTATGTTTTCATTGAAGCACAGCTAGTGGCTGGGGAGCTAACTAGTACTCTGACAGGGTCATATTTTGCAGTGTTATGAAGATAATTTCAATCCAGCTGTACATCCCAAATGTTCTTCTGGCTGATATCCTAAGTGTTTTGAGCAGTCCCAGCCTCCTCTGTGTCCTTGGAAGCCACCTGCTGGTCCATCTGAAGGAAGCTGGAGAAAGGGGAGCCAATGGAGGGACAAGCTACAGGATGAAGACTGTGAGCAACATTGCATTTTCCTGATTTTGTGAAGGGAATTCCAAGGTGATTTCATAATTCAATTTGTTTCAATAGCTTTGCTCACTAATCTAATAAGGGACATGCAGAAGATGTGTCGGATGATCAAACACACCTGCACTCCCATTTAATCTGTTATTTACTTTGCCGTCTTGTTCTGGCCTTATTTAATTGCCATTGCAATGTAAAGAATCTTCGCTGGGCGAAGAAATACCAGTCTGTCTAAACATACGAGCTCAGTGTGACCGCCCCCCTCTGGAATTTATACGCAAACAAAATAAAAATAAAAATAATAAATGCGATTACCACAACACATTAACACCGCGCATGTGTTGCTCATTCGGCCTGCCATGCTTTATCAGTGCACGGGGAGCGAATGTTGATGAGCCATGCTGGCTCACCTGCGACCAACATATCCCTTTAATGCCGAAGACAGCGAGAAAGAAAGAGAGAGCAAACGGAGTGGAAGCGCGCCGACTTGCATGTGCGTCTCCAGGCTCGGTAGCCGAGAACTGGAGATCTTTTCGTACACGAGCTCGCACCCGCACTCGACGCCTGTTCGGGTAGTGCGAACGCGAGCGTCCACTTTGCACTCCACGTCACCGAGCTTGGTATGAGCGCTTTTCTGAACGGATGCACGCACTACGCGCTAACTCGAGAGGTTCTGTGTACACTGTGAGCAGTCACCGAGAGCCCGGGAACGGCAGTCCCAACCCTTTGAGTTTACAAGATGGGCATGCGTGCCAAATAACTCATTTCCTCAAGAGCGAGAGGCGAGGGGTATACACGCACCTGCGCCAAGCGCGTTGTTTGTTCAACGCCCCCGTTCGTATGGGAGACGCACCGATTTTCTTGAGCGGTCTGGAAGAGAGACTGCGTGAAGACTAACGTCGAACGGCGCTTCGACGGCGCAGCCCGAGTCGGGAGGCTCGATGGGATGTGACACGATTATTGTGTCTGCATTGTTTTCGTTTTACCACCAACGCGCGAGACAATAAGCGCAAGATCGAGACAGACGCAGACGACAAACTCACACATACAGACCATAAAGGCGTCTTTGCTTGCTCCCGCAGTCTGACAGTACTGAGCACAGACGTAGACGATGGTCATGACGGACGTCGCTGCCCAAGCGATCAAGGTCTAGATATGAAGCGCATTAGCGATAAAGACGAAAAGAAAATGCGAAAGTAAAATGAAATGGACACCTACCGTGCGTGCGGAAAAGTCTGCGTCCCTGCGGCGGGGTGTGCCGGCCGTCGAAGATCTTGAGAGCAGCTTTCAGCTTCTGCGCCGCGAGTGCGTGCCTGTGCCGTGCGCGACATCCAATATGGCCTGTGCGGACTTCACACGAATGCTAGAAACAGCGAGCGAGATGCGTTCCTTCGACAAGAAAGGAGAGAGAACAAGCGCAAGCACCACATCATTACCCCAGCCCTTAGCGGGAACACGCCTTTGCGTGTTCGGAGTGGTGCTCCGCCTGCCAGCCCATTACACCGGATTCCTCGACGTCTGGACATACGACCGAGTTAGTGAGTTTGACTGCCTTGAGAAGGGAGAAACGAGATACGTACCTCGCTGCACCAAGCGCCGTGGACGTACGGGTTTCACGAAGGGCGTTCGTCACGTGTATATCCATCTATCTACGCAACGTGCATGAATCAGAACAAGTATTACAGCGAACAGCGAGAGACGTGAAAGCAGCAAATGGACCGACTTTGAACGGCCCTTCGACGGCGCAGATCTTGTCGGGCAGCTTGACATCCACCATCCATCCTCGTCTCGACCCGGACCACCACGCATCAGAAGCTGCGGAATGGCTATCGACGACGCTGTATCTTCAATTTATTGTCATGTCGCTTTCTCGGTCTTGCGGAACTGTGCCCTCTGCGCTCTCCTCTGCCCCGCCTCCAACGCTGCCAGCGCACTCGGGAGAAGACAAGATGACGTCATCGAGGCTTGAGTGGCCGGTCCTACGTAAGCTCACCGACACTTCGTTCGCGGCCGACGTCGCGATTCGGTCTTCGCCATTGTTCGCCTTCGACATCAACCAACGTCCGGGATAGGTTTTGAGGGCGCGGAGACGGAAGCGGAGCCAGGGCTGGTTGGACGCTGGCCATATGTGGGTGCGTCGTCCGCATCTTCCTCGATCTCGCGCTCATCCTCTTCAACTTGTCCATTAGCACATCGACATAGACACCGTAAGAGGCTGTTGTAGTTACTGGACTGAATATATCCGCATGTTCCTACGTGCTTGATGGGGCTGGTTCGCGCGTCGAAGAATTCGGAGATACGTTCCAATTTCTTGTCCAACTTGGAGTGCGTCAACCTCGCGCGCCAATATGCCGTCCACAGCGGTCCTCAAATTTACGCGTGTTGGCACGATATACACTCGACCATTTCTCTTCTCATCTTCTTTCCATTTCGCTCTCAAGAAGCACGTTCAGCGCTGGATCTGAGCGGATAGTAACCAGCGCTCTCTGGATGAAGGTGAATATGTAAGGTGTCGTTGAAAGGCATTCAGATACTCAAAGTGCGTGGCGCGCACGATGTTTTCTCCTCTTCGCTTTTCACTTCATACCAATCTGCAGTTCATGCACCGTTAAAACACGAGCATCTCGCTCAACGATTACGCGCCGCTCGGCCTCATTCCCGCAGTCATGACTAGACTTATTGGTCTTCAGGCGTCAGCTTGCACCGCACGACACTTAGCCCGCGTGCGCCTGGAGAATCAGGTACTCAATGCCATCAATACGCGCCATGTCAGCTAGTTAACGGCGAGTCGAGGATGCCTTAGGTATCCGGAAGGCACGGTAGCGCAAAACTACATAGGTATGCGGCATTCTTGTGACATATAATTCTCTTCTCACCAATCTTGAATTTCCACCCAGTGCTCTACCGCTTTCAGGACTTGCTCGCCGACTCTGTCTGAATCCTTGGTTTCAGAGCTGCGAAGGCGCGCTAGAGCGCGACGTGCAGGCAGCAATGAGGCGCTTGCACGCAAAGCGTTCCTGTTGCTGTTCTAACACTCAGAAGCCACTACGTTCACAGGCCATAGATGCCCGTCACCTCCCGAGGTTCCAGGTGTGCATCGTGTCACGGTGAGCATGCGGTTTTGGTTCTATTCACGTTGTCGGACGTGCTTACGCCTGTGGATTCTGTTGTCAGTCTCGGTACGGCTGAGGTGTGCTCGCGCTCGATCTGCAGAGCGTGCAGAGGCACGTGGCTGCTCTATCTGTTCATATCAGTTTCACGATGGAGCCGGGAACGACACGATATGGGGACTAGGATCGCTGCGCGGATCTCTAGAAGTTGTTTGTCTAGCATTCGCGGCGAACAAATGTTCTTGGTCCGTTCTTCACTTGCTGTTGTGCTTTTTGTTTTCCAGCTGTGCGTGTCGCCGCTACGTCCGAAACTCCCAGGCTGCCGGCGACGACGCAGACTTGTCGCTCCTCTCACAAGTCCCGGGTCGTATAAACAACACACAACCTCTGCCACCCGCGCCATGCGCTCTCGCGACGTGGTGTGTCCCGGAAGGCCGGTCGAAATTATTTATGCGGGGAGTTCTGGGAACATCTCGAGGTTATCCACGCACTTGTTTCGTGATCCACGAACAAAGCATCGTTCTGCTTTACCTTATCTGTGCACCAAAGGCGTGGAAACTCACTTTCTATTTGCCAACGACCACCGAACGCGTCTTGCATGCTCTTAGGGCGCAGATTTCCGGGCAGTCAAGTCCCTTCGCACTTCAATTGACACAAGAAGAATAAACTGTACCATCTCACTCTGAACCGCGTTGAATCGCAATGCAGATGCTACATAATCCACTTGCAAAAATGACACATTTCTCGGCATCCTCGTCTTTCCGGGTGGGAATGAGTGAGACGGGGATACGCGTGAAAAGGCGGGACGTCTTTGCCAAATCGTTGGTACGCCAACGCAGAATACGTCCATTTAATGGTGCTCTGTCTTTGATACGGGTTCACTCTCAGAAGAGCATTACTTGGACAATGTAACAAGCTCGAGAGGAAATGCAAAAGAGAAGTAACGGTGGATCGCTGACGTCAGACACATTGGAATACACCGTTGTCCTCGACAACTGTAAACAGAACATTCGCTTCTATGCCTCGTTTTTGGACTCCCCGATGCGAAAGCCCGTCCAGCCGCAGATCAATGCATTTGTGCTCCAGCGCACCGCATCTTTGGATATGCGTTCGACACAGTGCGTTTTCGTGCTCTCTTCCTTGCACAGACATCTTTTCACCTCATACATAACCCTCGTGTTACTTGCAATATCGTTGATTTAGATATGGGTATCCAGGAGGGCGCATTCTTGAAGCTACAAAAATTCGTAGGTGCGTTGCGGGCAGCGATTAGACAGGACAGCCTGCCTTGTAAGTCCGATCTTCCTGTTTCCTCGGATCGCGACTAAGGAACTACACCTTTTTGGTAAAAAGATGAGCTGCGGTCTACAATCCAGTTGTATTAGCATCAATGGCGCTCCAACTTGACAACTTGTCTAAGTATAAGTATAAATCGGTGCAATGAGGATCCCGGTGCAGTCACTTGATGGCATGTGACGGCGCGGTAGGTACTCTCTTGTATCTGGTAATCTCTAGTTTCTTTCACTGGCGAATCTCATGAATCTATCTAGACCCGCTTACATTTGAATTGGCCCGCTTACATTTGAATTGGATCCGTGAACGCAGTTCCTGCGCAACATTGTTCGAATTGATCATCTCATTGCCAGCGGTACTCACACATCTTCCTTTACCGAAATATGCTCATCGACTGCTCTTTATAACCTGAAGCTATGCGCAACAGACACTGATTCCCGGATCAAAGTTACCAGGAAGTGACCATCAAGCACTCCTGACCCGCATGACGGGACATAGACGTCTCGCCAACGTACTACTGTACACTTTTAGTACTTCTTTAACGGTTTTCGCTCTTATATGTTAACGGCTCGCAGTCAATGCTACAGACTCGTCTTTGCGAATATATCATTTGGCATCCGAAGGTCTTCTATTTTTGCATCGCCGGCGATCAACACCACAGACTCTGATCGACAGGTATGATGTATCATTGAATCTTCGAGCAGCAAACTTGCCCTGAAATCGTACCTAGCCTGCCTTATTTGTCGCCTCCCAACTGAATCCTCGAAGATTCCCATCAAAGAACTTGTCCTCTAGACCGCTCTCGTTGCTTTAAATGCCTCTGAGGTCGTGGGTCTGTTGATGTATCCCCCAATTCGACCTTCCGAAACATCGTTTAAATCATCTACACCCGATCCACTATGCTTTCAATACGCTCTGACGTCGTGCCTATTGATCCAAGCCTCGCGCCACTTATTATCTCAGAGCATGATATCTCGCTCTACTCCGCAGTGGCGATTCTATCTCTCCTGGTCCATGACACCAGTAAGCCTTGGATTTTAATTAGCTTTTCAGACACCAGATTTTGGATTCAAATTACATATTATCTTTCAGTTATCACTATGGACAAGGAGGTAAGTAGGGCCTGGCATTATCGTCTTCATGTCTAAATCAATCATCAGATCATTTAGATTAAATACATTTGGGTACATTATTTGCCTGATATCAGCACGAGGCATATACTTACTTGTCATGTGGAATGAAGAGCTGTCCTCGCAGCTTTGTTAGCTTGATTTACTTTGCAGTAAGTGGTATCTTACACTTTCCTCTGATAAACTGCTATAAAACATGGTTTTAGAATCGCTACATTGGGATCCTCGGAGCCCTTTTTACTCTACTGTGTAAGTTTATTGGGTGTGCACAAAGCAAAGAATTCTCATTGACAGTGTCTATCATAGCTTATACTATTCAAGCAAATGAAACACTGCAAGCAGTTTTCTGATCACTGTACTATAGCTTACTGTGGCTAACTTTAAACTTCATTCATAGGTGTAAGAACCTGGATACTGCATTCTAGTCTCTACTGATAATATTGAAAGGCCTCGGCTTTGCTTGGATTTATTATCTGTCCAGTGAGCATGTGAAATTTGTGCAGGAAACATCTTTCTCATTACATGGAAGACTGGATGACCATTGTTTTAATTGACTGTAAAGTCCCCCTACTTATTATACTCAACACATTAATCCCACACTAGTTGTCTTGCAGATATTCTCCTGATACGGGTCCTTGCATTGTACCACCAAGGTGGGCATTCCTAAATACTGCCAATCACTGCTGGTGTTTATTCACTCTCAGATAAGAGGCTAGCTGCATGCCTGAGGACTCTATTTGGACTGGATGCAGCATTTGGCCTGGGCATCCTTATATATGGTGTCATCTATGAAGAGAGTAAACATGTGTGTTTGTCCTACAGTGGTATTTTCTGATCATGTGTTTCAGTTATTGTAGGGGAGCTTGCAGAAGGTGTAACATTTTGTGGTACCAATAGAAGCACTCCAAAAGTGTGGAATGTTTTATCCTGGTTGGTACTGGTGTTCTGGAGAAAGAGCTTGAGCTGACTTGGAAGTTGGAACAGGGCTGTTCCAACGCTGTATGCAACTATCCTAATGGCTCTGGCCCTCTATAAGGCTGCAGAACACTGGAGGGAGACAGCTGGCTTTGGCCAGTTTGCTCTTATTAAAGTCCTCATACAAGATCAGGCCATTTATTTTATTATGTGTGCTTTCCTTATGTGTGGCTAGTGTTTAGGAGCTAACTACTCTGACAGGGTCATCTTTTGCAGTGTTATGGATATAATGGCAAACCAGTTGATCATCCCAAATGCTCTTTTGTCTGATCTCCTAGCTATTATGGGAAGCCCGAGCCTTCTCTGTGTACTTGGGAGTCAGTTGCTGATCCATCTGAAGGAAGCTGGAGAGAGAGGAGCCAATGGAGGGACCAGCTACAGGATGAAGACCATGAGCAACATTGAGTTCTCTTGATTTTATGAGGGAGTTCAGTTCTAAGGTGATTTCATCATTCTATTTGTTATGATGGTTTTGCTCACTAATTTAATGACAGTTGTGCAGAAGACGGTTAGGACGGCCAAAGACACCTGCTCCTATCATTGTTTTTGACATTTCAATGTAAAGAAGCTTTGCTGGGTGAAGAAATGCCAGTTTGTTTATACATACGAGTTCAGTGCGATAGCCCCCCTCTGGAATAAATGCGTCGAAAAATGATAGATAGATGTGTTTACCCCAATACATCAACAGCACACATGTATGGCTCATCCGGCTTGCCATACTTAATCGGCCCCAAGGACTGCGAGAAACACAAGGAGAGCAGACGGACTGAAAGGGTGCCGACTTGCATGTCTTGAGGCTCGGTACTCGTGCCCAGAACTAAAATGTTTCGTACACGAGCTCGCACCCTGCGTGCGACGCCTGCTCGAGTAGCGCGAGCGCTAGCGCCCACTTTGCACTCTACAGCCAAGCAATTTGTCTCAGCACTTTGATTAACGGTTGTGTGCTTCGAGCTGACGGGGCTAGCTAACCCGCGAAGTTCTGCATAGGCTCCGAGCATTCTTCAAAAGCCTCGCTCGGCAGTCGCAACCCGTGGAGTTTACTAGATGGACAGATGGGCCAAATAGCGCGCTTTCCTCGAGGAGAAAGATGCGAGACCGCGAATGCACACACCTACGAACCTGCGCTAAGTGCTCTATTCGTTCGCGCCGTTCGACACACCGATTTTCTTGAGCGACCCGGAAAAGAGAGACGGCGTGAAGACTAACGTTGAAAAGTGCCTCAACGGCCCAGCTCGCCTCGGGAAACTCGATGGGATGTGACGAGATTATCGCATCTGCATTCTTTTGGCTTACCACCAAATCTTGTGGCTTCATTAGCAGAATACCCAGATCGGTAGCTGCTTCACCAGCAGCTACCTTTCAAATGTATAAACATGTCGGCGTGCTGGAGGGCGAGATAATAAGCGTGAGATTGAGAAAGTTGCTGATGACGAACTTACAAATATAAGTCCTACGTGCGTCTGCCAATGTCAGGCCCCAGAGAGAGAGAGAGAGTCTCGCGATGAATGTCTATGTCAAAGCGATCGCGATCTGACAAGCGAAGAGATGAAAAGACAATGCAACAGTGATTCATGCGAATTAAACAACGACCCAGCACGCATATCCCCATGAATATCGTTTTCACATCCACGCCGAAGAAGTCTAAATCCCTGCGGCAGGATGCACGCACTCACGTCGAAGGTCGTAAGCGCCCAGTTTCCGCGGCTCGACTGTGTGTCCGTGCCGAGCGTGACATTCAAGATTTCCTGCTTGGTGCTCTCACAAATGCTAGAAAAACGAGTGAATTGCATTAATACGACACCAGATGGGAGGGAACTAGTGTGTGCGCCATATTGTTGCACCGGCGACGCGTTTTCGAGTGTTCGAAGCGATGCTCCACTCTAGACGGGTAGACATACGAGCGACTTGGTCAGATTGACTGTCTCGAGATGGAGGAAGCGAGATGCGCACCCGTGTTCCACGAAGGCCGCTGGTCAGTACATCACCTCCTACTGCGCATGGATGAAAGCAAATGGTGGACAGTAGAGTGAGGGAAGTGAGCGAACTAACTTTGAGTGGTCCTTTGACGGCGCAGATGCTGTCGGGCAGCTTGACGTCCAGCATCGCCCGCACGGTCTCCCTTCACCGAACCGGGCATGTTGGTTCATCTGCGCTCTCTTCTGCCCGAGCGCCTTGGCCATGTCCTCCAGCCCGCGTATCCTTGCATATTTGCACGTTCCTCTGCGAGTAGCCTCCACGAAGCCAAATAGGGCCTTTGTGCGCTGTCGGCCGAACGAGCATGCCGGAGCATAAGATGACGTCATCGAGACCTGAGTGACCGGCCCTAAATTCTCCGCCTCGCGGCACGACTTGGTCTTCGCCATCCTTCGCTATCGACCGACGCCACGAAAGGATTTGGAGATGCGGAGATAGAATTGAGGCCAAGGGCAATCTGTGAGTTCGTCGTCCGCATCTTCGTCGACTTTGTCGATCTTGCACTCATTTACCCAACTTGTCCATCTGCATATCGACACAAATATCTGTAGACGGCAGTTGTACTTACACGACTGAATACATCTACTTGTCTCTCCGTATTTATTGGGGCTCGTTTCGCGCGTCAAAGGCTTTGGAGATATGATTCCAATTTTGTGTCCAACACGCAGAACCCATGGCGGTCCTCGACTTCACGCGTGACGCGTGTTGGCACGGTATGCCCTCGAGAATACTCTTACGATCTTCTTCTTTCTGATTCACTCTCACGATGAGTGTCCAGCGCTGCATATGTTCAGGCGACAACCAGCACTCTTTGGACAAAGATGAATATGTGAGGATGCGTCGTCGACAGTTATTCGATTTCTAAAGGTGCGTAGTGCACATAACTTCTCATATCCGTTTTTCGTTTGACCCATTCTTTGCAGTGCGCTTTTCTCGGAGCACAGGTTTTCCATTAAACATTCGTCCCCTACCGCTCGATTTCGTTCCCGCGATCACGACTAGACAGACCCCGTCGGCGTTCAGGCGTCAGCGCTGCACGACACTTACACCTCGTGCGCCTGGCCCATCAGATTCTTTTGTGATTCGTTAACTTGCGTCGTACCAAACAGTTGAACGCGAGTCGAGGGTGCGTTATATGCCTGGAAAGCGCGGTAGCGCAGAATTGCTATGCAGCATTCTTTATATATGTATATATTTTTTCTTCTCTTCGTTTCTGAATGTTTAGCCCGTCAATCCACAGCTTTCAGATCACGCTCACCGGTGCTGCGAAGACGCGCTAGGGTGCAATGGGAGGATCACAATGTGACGCTCGTTTGTAGAGCGCTGCGTTTGTTGTTTCATCATTCAGATGCCGCTGTGTTCCCAGGCTGTAGACGAAACGTCACCTCGTCGTTTCCGTTGACTCCAAGGATCGTTTGTCGCGCCGCGCGGCAAAGAAGCAGTTCCAGACGCCCGAAATGCTCCAGAGCGCTAGGCGCTAATCTACGGCACTACTCTGAGCCGAATACCCTACCCTTCGAGCCCGGTCGTTTTTCGGCGTGTATAGCTTGTTCACGGAAGGCGCTAAGCTGAGGAGCGATGGAGCTACGATCGAGTGGCTGGTACATGCTTGTTTCAAGTAACGGAGGGGTCAAGTAGACTGGTCGCTCGCCGTCGCTGCGTCTGAGCACGACCCACGTGCGAGCAGAAACGCAGGCTCCTGTGCTTGCTGGCCCGAGGACGATCGCGGATAACGGTGGCCGTACACTGTGCAAGGGTCTTGCGAGACTGGCACACGCGACGAAACGCATCGATAGGGAATACAATAAGGCTTTTCAAGGCTAGTCCGCTTCATGGGCGCATAGGCGGAGAACCGGAGGCGCGCACGCGGTCCGTCTGAGAGAGAGCTACTCATCAACCAGTGCGCGATCGGTACTATCCTGGATCTCGATGGATGTCGACGTCGAGTATATTTGGGGTATCCTGTAGTCCGGAGGTAATATTTTGCTTTTCTCTGATCACGGATATATGAAAGGGCTGTGACTTTCTAAGTGGGCTTCTCGAGCATGGTCGCCTCTCGTGGGAAGCGCGTTCTTTAATCTCCTATCTTTGCTGCAACATTCCGTGCATGTAAGGCGATTAAAAGGTCAATGATGACGGTCTAATCTCCAGGGAGCACAGCGGCCCGGCCGCTTTTCTGTGCGCTCCAAGGAGCCTTGTACTTTTCGGACTTCACTCCGCTCAAGCTATCGCTTTCATGTACCTTTGGACCTCATGCATTTAGGTTCAGCCAAGATTTTTTGCATTTGCGCTCACTTCGAGGATAGAATCGGTACAGTGGCCCACGCCGCGTGAGCTGTTGTTTTGCCGGCGAGGGAGACACGACTTGTGTATGGACCTGTGGGGCGTGGTTTGTGACGGATCCATCGTCGCAAACCGCAAGGTCCAGAAGCACTGGGGATTGTGTGGATACAAGTGCGATCAAGGCACTTGTAGTAAAATCTGCGAATGTTATTTTGTTCGCCTTCACTGTATCTGTGCACCCAGGGCGCTGAAACTCGCTCTATATTGTTGAACACCGTATACGAATTCTTGTCAACGACCACCGAACACGTCTCAAATACTCTTCGGACGCGACCTCTAGACACAGTTCGTGTCCCAATGTCCTGTGTCTCTTACATTCCATTCTAGACAAGAAGATTAAACCGCATCACTTTGTTTCCATATAGTGTCAAGCTTCCGATCGTTGAAAGGTTATCTCTTCTATATGGGCCGGATCTAATTTCGACCCAATGCGCGTCCAAATATCTGATATTTCATGCACCGGCGAAGACGCGCTTATGCGGGAAATGCACGTAAATTACATGCTGCCTTGTTTTCCTGCAGTTCTATGCCAGCGTCAAGAATGCCGTTTCATCATAATTGAGTCATATGCGAGTATTCCGATCACCATAGTGCAATATGATCTTGGAGTTCTAAGGCCCTAAATAGTGCCTTCATTTATGTCTGAGCCAGTGTTGATCAGCGGGAAATGTCTCGAAGATCCTATTAGAGATTTTGTTCTTTTGACTGGCCCTCGTTTCTTTAAATGCCTCTGATGTTGCAGGGCTCTTTCGACACGTCCCCCAAGTCAACCTTTCGAAGCCTTGTTGAAACCCTTTACACGCGCTCACCATGCATTCTATTCGCTCTGACTTTGAGCCTGTTGATCCAAGCCGTGTGCCTCTTTACACCTCAGAGATAGATATCACACTTTACACTCAAGTGGCAATTCTAACAATCTTGGTCTATGATACAGGTAAGTTTTGCATCTTGGCTTGAGATATCAGTTGTTTCGAGTTCAAATGACATATTGTCTTTTAGTTACCACTATGGACAAGGAGGTAAGTAGGGCCTGGCATTATCATCTTCATGTCTAAATCAATTATCGGATCATTTAGATTAAATACTTTTGGGTACGTCATTTATTTCATATTAGGATCAAGCATATGCTTATTTGCTATGTGGAATGAAGAGCTCTCCTCGCAAGTTTGTCAGCTTGATTTACTTCACAGTAAATAATATCTTACACTTTCTTTTGAAAACTGGCTCTGATACATGGCTACAGAATCGCTACATTGGGATCCTTGGAGCCTTTTCTGGTGTGATGTGTAAGTCAAATCTACCAAAACCAAATATGGCCACTGACACTGCTTTTACAGATAATACTCATCATGTAAACGAAACACTGCAAGCAATTTCTAGTCACTGTACTATAGCTTATTTTCACTAACTCTAAACTTGATTTTAGGTGTAAGCACCCAGATGCTGCATTCCATTCTCTACTTATAATATTGAAAGGCATTGGATTTACCTGGATTCAAAATTTGGCTAGTGAGTTCCTGGAAATTTCACAGAACAATGTCTTGCTTATTGCAGTGAAGACTGGATGACTGTTGTTTTAATTGACTGTAATGTCTCCCTAATTATAACATTCAACACATTCATTACACACTCATTGCCTTACAGATATTCTTCTGATGAGGGTTTCGGCACTGTACCACCAGGGTGAGCATTCCTAATACTGCCAATTACTGCCAGTGTTTAATAAGCAACAGATAAGAGGCTAGCTACATGCCTAAGGACTCTATTTGGACTGGAGGCAGCATTTATCCTGGGTATCCTTATATATTCCAAGATATATGGAGAACGTAAGAATATTTGTTCATCCTACAGTGGCATTTTCTAATCATGGGTTTCAGCTGTTGTATGGGAGCTTGAAAAAGGTGTGACAGCTTGTGGAGAGATTAGAGGCCCTCCAAAAGTGTGGATGTTACGGAGTAACAGGGTCTTGCCTAATGGAGCGAGGAGCGTGACTGTGGACAGTGATGTGACGAGTGACGTGAGGCTTGACTGTGACAAGGCGACGATGACTATGGCAAGACTGTGAAGCGCTGGGCGCAAGACTATGAAGAGCAAGGCGATGAATAGCAAGACTATGCTAGCTACTGAACAAGGAGGTCAAGCTGGGGCTTAAGGTCCCAGCGATGTACCTATATATACTGTGAGACTGACTATGATGTCAGTGGAGCTATGGAGTCATGCGCAGCATGACATGAGGGGAACGTGAGGGAGAGGCCCGTGAGGGGCGTGTACAGTGGGGCGTGGAATGAGGCGGTGGAGCGTGGAGCGGGGAACGCCCAGGAGGGGCGCGTACAATGAGGAAGGGGTCAGGCCATGAACTAAGGGAAAGATAATGGAAAGGTGAAGGGCCTGACTAAGCGAGGAAGGAATGATGTAAGGGGGGTCGTGAGGTAAGCAAGGTAAGTTCTAACATTACCCCCTCTTTAAGGCCGACAGTTCGCCGAAACTGTCAAAGAAAACAAAAGAAAGGCGAAAAGAAAACGCAATAGGGCGAAATAAACGCCAATAAGCAGTTACAATGCACAAGAAGGAAGTCAAAACTGAAAAGTAAAGGGAAACTCAACAAGAAAAAGCGAGACAAGACAAGACGTGACCATGCCGGATTCCGAAAATCTCCAGCCATGAAGGTTTCTCAGCATCACCAACAAGCAGAAGGTTTCGAGCGAGCCTACAACTTCAAGAAGGGTTTAATGAAAGCAATAAAGCTCACCCAAAACGTTGGACCAGGTTTGTCAGCATCACCTGAAAGCAGAGGGTTTCGCGCATGTTCCCACAACGACCTCTAGTTTAACGTCATCGCGGACGTTCCACCCCTAATAATGGCGGTCAGAGCGCGGGCAGTTAGTTGACGAATGTCCAGGGGCGATCCTGTCACAGATTCCGCATCGGTAGCGCATGCAGTCCGTCTGTCGGTGTCCTTCTAGGCCGCATGTGAAGCAGACGATGACCCGAGGTGAGAATTGTGTCCGGACTCGAAGCGGGGTTGCCATAGAATTCTCAGGGGAGTTGCGCCGGTTAAGGTGTCCTTGGATCTGCTGAGGCGACATCTGAGAAAACGGAACATCACCAATCATGGACTGGGTGAAGGGATTGATCGTGCGCCGGAAGGGACGTGCTGTGGGTGGAGTGACCGGTGGCGAGGTTCCCGCAATGAATTCGTCTGGGGGTGACGGAGATGGCGATGGTGCGGCAGGAGGTGGCGGCGTTGACGGTGGAGGGATCGGAAGTCCAGGCGGAGGCGAGGTGAGATCAATGGCGCCGGTGGCTTCGTCAATGGGAAAACGGTCGTTCGACGGTTGATAATCGTCCAGGACCGCGAGTACGCCAGCATCGAGGGCTCCTTCCAGAATTTGCCGAATTTGCCGGCGGGCCGTAGATTTTGCCTTCTCGTTTTCGGCGCGCAGGTCATCGATATGTTTGCCCATACGGTTGGCAATCGCGAGGTTTTGTTTTGCTTGTTCATGGGCCTTCTGCCAGCGGACGAGATCAGGCCGTTGCGATGCTCGGATGGTGTGAGTGATGGGGGTGGCGAGTCCAGAGTCGATGAAGACATGGCGGAGGAAGGAGCGGTCATTCGCGAAGTCGAGGTTGGGCCGGATGCCGGAGACGGGGAGCCGAGTGTGGGGTGCTGGGAGCGGATCAAAGGTGTTCAGGCGCCTCGGGGATCTCTGTGGCGGCATCACGATAGACGGGGACGGGGTCGAGGTCGGGGATGAGGTCTTCAGGGGGAACAAATTGTACGGGTATGTTGCGTGCAGGGACGGCTCGGGATAGACGGTTGGGCCTACGGCTAGGTGGGATGGATCGGAAGACGATGTGGAGGATCTGTTGTTCGAGGACGTCGATGCCGAGGCGGATTACGAGGCGACGGTCGTCGGGGTAGTTGGTGTGATCGATGACAAATTGAAGGAAAAGAGGGGTGGATTCTCCGATTTCTAGGGCGAAGGTCCAGTTGACAGAGGGCAGATGGGGAATGTGGAAGTGGAAGTAGGGCATGGAACAGTGGGAACGGGAGTTGATGGACGGTGTTAGAGTCGATGGGTCTTTTTATAATCGTTGAGAAGTTTTTTCGCATTTTTGAGGTCCAATTCCTTCTGCCATGAGTTGTGGAGCGATGACCATCCTTTCCAGGACACGAGGTATTGTCTTCGGTTCTTTGGGAAACGATGACGTAGTATTGTGTCAACCTCGTATTCTTCTTCTCCATTGACAAGGTCAGGTGGTGGCTCCGCGTGGGTAGGTCCGTGGGTATCGGTCTCCACATAACGAGTCAGGAGGGAGGCATGGAAGACGTTGTGGATTCGCCATCGGACCGGTAGAGTCAGGCGATAAGACCATGGGGATAGTACGTCCTTGATTTCGAAGGGACCTTCGCGTTTAGGGGACAATTTCTTGTATGGAGAGGCGATGTCAAGGTTCTGGGCTTCTAGCCAAACTTTCTCCCCTTTCTTGAAGGGTGTGAAATTCCGAGTCATGCGGGGGCAGCCATGTGCATGTGAGCAAGCTCATGCGCAGCAAGTGCTTCTTCTCGGAGGGCTTTAAGGGAGCGAAGGCGTTCTTCTACCGAGGGGTGATCGGAGTTGGGGTCTGCAGCAGGGATGGCGATTGGTTCGTACCCCATAAGGAGTGAGAATGGAGAGCGTTTTGTGGCAGAATGTTCACGCTGATTGTGTGCGAACTCGATATCAGGCAGGTGATCAGCCCAGGTTTCGGGATGGCGTCCACAATAGATTCGAAGGTATGCTTTGACTTCTTGGTTTACTCGCTCCGTTTCTCCGTCTGTTTGAGGGTGGAATGCGGTGGATAGGGCTGATGTGATATTGAGCTTCTTGCAAAGCTCCTGGAATACTTTGGAGGCAAATTGGGGTCCTCGGTCGGAGATGAGTTTCTGGGGTAACCCAAAGCGCCGGTAGACGTTGTCGTGATACAATTGGGCAGTTCCAAGGGCATCAATGGTTTTGTTGCAGGGGGAAAGGACGATGCCTTTGGAAAGGTTGTGATCGACGGTGACGAATAGGGAGTCGTAGCCATTTGATTCGGGGAGTCCGGTGATAAAGTCCATGGAGACTGTGGAAAACGGATGCGCATTGGGTTCAGCAGGGATTGGATGGAGGGGTGGGATGGTGGGATGTGTGTTGATCTTCATTTGTTGACAGATCGCGCAACCATTGACGAATTTCTTGACAAAGATGTACATTCCTGGCCACCAATAATGTTGTTTGAGCAATGCGAGGGTTTTGTAAATTCCAGGGTGTCCCATGACAGGGGTGTCGTGGTACAGTTGTACTGCATGTCGGCGAAGTTCGATGTCATCTGGGATGTAGGCCTTCTGTTTAAAGAATACAATGCCATCCTTCTCTGTCCAATCGGCAAGGGAAGACCGAAATGGTGGAATACCAGCCGATCGGATGATATTGAGAGCTTCATTGGCAAAGTTGTCTTCCTTGGTGCGAAGAATTAGACGGGTCTTAAAGTCGAATGTAGTCGTGGCAATGAAGACGGATTCGGGTAGGAGTGGGGGGTCATCTGGTTCTGATTTGCCATCGATCAGGTAGTCAGAGCGTCGGGACATGGGATCTGTGGTATTGTCTTTTCCTGGTGCGTATTGAATGTGGTGGTCGAACTGGGAGAGAAATAGACTCCATCGTGCTTGGCGGGGTGAAAGACGGCGGGCCGCACGGAAATAGGTAAGGTTCTTGTGGTCGCACCAGATGGTTATCTTATGGGGTGCACCCAATAGATAGTGTCGCCAGGCCTCAAGTCCGTGGATGATCGCCAAGAGTTCTCGATCATAAATCTCATAGCGTCGTTGGGTGTCGTCAAACTGTTTGGAGATGAAACCATAGGGATGGGGTTCGCCGTTCGAGTCGAGTTGTTTAAGAGTGCCAGCCGATGCTACACCAGAGGCGTCGGTTTCCAGGATGAATGGCCGAGTTTTGTCAGGCATCTGGAGAATGGGTTTCTCGAGGAATTTGCCTTTGAGCCGTTGGAATGCATTCTCATGTACGTCTGACCATTCCCAGGTGGTTTTCTCCCTTTTTAGTACGTCCAATGGTGCCGCAATTTCTGCATAATGGTCGATGAATTGGCGATAGAGCATAGCACGAGTAGAACCTCGGGTTGACCCGGACCTGTTGGCGGGTCACCCGTGGCAAAACATCCTAGACCTGGACCCGGCTTGACCTGGACCCGTTGGGACACGGATCTGCAGGTCACCAAATTCCCACGGTTCCAGGTCACGGAGGTCACGGTTTGTTCACAGCTCCTTGCGGGTCTTCCTCGCCAACTCCACGCACGGCCTCCAGGTAGCCCACCCGCGTCCTCGCCTCCCTCGCCATCGCATGCTGCTCCCGGTCCCAGCAGTGCGCATGCACCGACACCGCGTCACCCGCAGCCCAGACTGGCTTTCTCAATACCGTCGACCCCGCGCGGGCGGGCCCATCACCCTCGCCCACCGCATTAAAGTGTGGTGGCCAATTCTGATTCTGAGCAAGAGTATGAAAGCGAAGAGGACAACTTGAACCCACACCCATTGGAAGGAAAATTCGTGGACGAGACGGACGGAGTCAAGTGAGTATCGCATCTACCGTTTCGCGCGATCTGGCTCGACTCAGTTTCTATCTTTACAGGCTCATACAGCTTCCCGAAATTGAACGCGAGAACATCCTTGCTCAACATCTGGAGGAAATGCAGCACATCTAGGACAAACGCAATCTCAATCAGATGCTGCGCGCACAGCGCAAGGACAACGTGTCTTAAGGCCGCAAAGCGTGACTACTGGATTCTGTGTACCAATTACTTCTCTCTGATAATGCTTCCTAGGCGCCCATCAAGTGAGGGGAGCAACGAAGGAGAAGACATGTAAGTTGGACGTACTGAAGGCGAAGAGGAAGGCGAAGAGCGAGAAGAAGCGGGTGCGTTGTTCATTGCTGGTCCGCATCCTTCTCCTAAACTGCCAACAGACAATGATCAACTCGCCGAAGCGGAAGCATTCTTCGTCACCGATGGACATGGAGATATCCTCCGAAGACGAGGAAGACAGGCAGATCAGCAGACTCGAGCAGCAGGAGGAGCGCGAGTCGCGCCTCCTAAACAAGACGAAGCCCGAGGACGAAGACCTTACTATGGAAGATCTCGAGAAGTGCCGACTTTCACGCAGCAAGCTTGTCAAGTACGCATTGATGCCGTGGTTCGAGGATTTCGTCAAAGGTAACTTGCCCGACATTCTGTCGTCCCTCAAACCTTTTGACGGTTGGTCCACTGCAGAGGTTCATGGGTGCGCTACCTTATTGGTACAGACCAAGGCCAGCCCGTGTATCGAATTTGCGAGATCGCAAGTACGTGTTGCGTCCTCGCCTGTGTCGTTTCTAGTGTTCTGAGCACGCGCCTCCCAAGACCTCGGCTCAAACCCAGCCAAGCCCTATAAAATTGAAAACGAGTACTTCGACACCAGACTCGAGCTGCGGCACGGCGCGGGCTATCAAAGTGTTCCCGATGGACAAGGTTTCCAACGCGGCGTTCACAGAGGCACCAGACTGTTTGTCCAGCAACCAGGCATCGGAACAAAAGGTCAATGATCCTACAGGACGAGTGGCACCGGATCAAAGCAACGTGTGAGCACGAGAAAGTCAAGCTCCCTGCGAAGCGCACGATCGAGAAGCTGCAGCAGTTCGCCAAGCTGACGAGTCATTTATTAACGGAGGTGCGTGCTTGCCCCTCGCGCTCAGAAAGGAGCGGCTGCTGGAAACACGCGCGCACAGGCGGACATTCCTGCGATCCTCGCGCGCAAGGCAGAGCTGAACCACAGCCTGCCGAAGACGCGCACAACCGAGACGAAGGCCGCGCTCGAGCGCGCGGAGCTCGTGCGCATGCGCGTGCTCGCGCAGATGCATCGCGACTTCGCGGAGAGCGCCGCGCTCGATACGCGGCAGGGTGCGGTCCGAAAGGGAGGACATCCTCACGAAGGTGAACGAGCGCAACCGACAGGCGAACCGCAACGCTGTGCGCCGCACGGAGGTTACGAGGCCGAGGCGGAGCGCAGGAAGAAGACGCGCCTGACGCGCGCGGCTTCTGCGACTGGCTCACGGCCGGGCACGCCGGGCGTTTTCAAGTGCGTTTTGCTTCTGTTTTTTGCTGCGCCCGCCCGACTGACTTTGCCCCATAGCGTATCTCCGCAGGGACTCGCCGAACGGGACGCCGATGCTCGGCGCGTCGCTTGCGCTCGGGGACGGCATGCGTTCCGTGTCGCCCCGCCCTCGCAGAAGGGCGTGCTCGGGAAACGGGTGTTCGAGAGCATCGTCGCGAGCTCCGTCGAAGTGGACCTGGTCGACTTTTAGGTGCTGCTTTCGGCGGGCGGACGCGGGCGGGGCTCGCGAGCTCGCACCTTTCCTTTTTTTGCTGTGGACCTGGGAGCATACATGTGTAGATTACGAAGCATATTAACCATACATACTGTACATACATACAATATACAAATAAATTACCTTGGCCACTCTAAGCTTGAAAACCTGTGTGAATTACCCACAGGTTTTGGAAAAACACAAATTCTGAACCCGGACCCGCGAAAACCCGTTTCCCACGGATCACCCGTGCACGGGTGATCCGTGAATACGGGTCTGCAGTCCGAGTCGGGTCACGGATACCTGCGGGTTCCAGGGAGTCGTGCTAGGCTCTAATTGGCGATAGAAGTTGCAGAACCCTAGGAAGGAGTGGACTTGGGTTTTGTTCGTCGGTGTGGGCCATTGCGAGATTCCAGCCAGTTTGACAGGGTCCATGGAAACTGAGTTTTCCGAAATGATAAGTCCAAGATATTCTACCTGTGTGGCTTCGAAAACACATTTCTCCGGTTTGAAGTATAAGTCAGCATCTTGACCAATGGCAAGGACTTTGCGGGTGCGTTCGCGAAGTGTAGGAATGTCCGTGTCATGAACGGGCATTTTCATTTTCTTATTTCCTTACAAATCACGGCCACTTTAGATAATACGGACAATAGCGGACATTAGATAAGCTTATGTCATAGGGCTAGACCATGACATCATAGTGACATCACTGACGATGACATCACCTATGACATCATTAACCCCGCCCGCTCCACTAGAGTAGCCATATTAGGTAGTGTACTGCTTGGTCTGTGCGCACTAAGTTTGGGTATATAAGTAGACTAGATATCTGTACTTAGACCCCAGTTTCGACCTAGTCAATACTCCTGGCTAGTGTGCGTTGCAATACATCTCCCTTACCTCTCTGATTGTTGTGTGACGTGGCGTGAACAGTTGGTTCTAGTCAGTCGCTGACATCAGGTCGAAACTTCCGTACCACCTCACACATCTTCCTCTTACATCTTAAATCGTCTCATCCCTCTACTCTTTTCAACATTTCGTCCACTCGCCGTACACGCCGCGTTCGACGACCCGGACTCCGACCGCGAGGTATCTCCTTGCGACCCGTTCTATCACTCAGGGCTGCGCGTAGGTCTCTTTGATCTTCAGTAGCTACATCCCATATTCCCACCAGCCGTCTGCCAGGGTCTTTGTTTCCTCTACGACCCAGGCGGCTGCCACTTTGCCCTGCTGAATCTTTACTGCGTTTACTTTGGCGCGGCTAAGCTCTTCGGTAGCGCTAGAACTACGTACAGATACACGGCTGTAGGCTAGATCACCAGACCGTTGGGCACGTGCAGTTCTACTGTCGTGTTTTAAGGCAGCGAGAGAGCGTGTACTAGTCAGAAGACGCAATCGCTGGCTGATACAACGAAGGGTGTCTAGTACGGCAGTCCCCCAGATCCCTAGAGTAATCAACTCAGTAGTATACAGTAGAGTATACAGTAGGCCGGCGTGCCTAGCAGAGACCACCTGGTAGTTAGTAAATAGACTTTCTACCGCGCACAAGAAAAGCCCACACTGGATCCCATTTGGGAAAGGAGGTCGACGACACCCCTGATTGACGAATCATCGTCAGAAACAGAAACGATGTCGGGGAACCCAGCTACTGGATCGAGTTCTGGACTAGCGGGCAGTATGCACGCCCTAGGTACCGATCCAACCGGCAATCAACCCCAACCACGACCACGTTCGCCGTCACCCGAAAGAGACCCCTTCATTGAAGGGCTTCTCAACGCCAAAAAGAAAAAGACCCATGTAGCGAAACCTGACCCCTTTTCGGGAAAGGACTACAAGAAGTTCATACGGCAGGTCAAACTGTTCCTTTGGGCGAATAAGAAGGACTTCACCTCCGACGATGAAAAAATCGAGTTCACACTCTCATTCATGACGGAGGGACGTGCCAGTAAATGGGCGGAGAACTTTATCGATAAAGCCATTGCCGACGGAACAGATGACTATCCCGATTTTGGCGACTGGGACAGTTTCCTCGGACAGCTCAAGGATTCATTCCATGATGCCAACGAGGCACAGACGGCTCAGCGTAACCTATCGTCTCTACGTCAGGGCTCGACATCGGCTGAGGAATACTTCCAGAACTTCGACATCCTCCGCCGAATAGCTGGGTACAGCAAGGACCACGACCAGTACCTCATCGAGCTCTTAGAACGACAGCTCAGCGAGTCGATTGTCACAAAGATTTATGGCTCGGAAACTCTGCCCACCACTTATGACGGGTGGAAGCGGAAGGCGATTTGCTTTGATAACCTTGAGCGTCGACTAAAAGAAGTACGCCGCCAACAGACGCCACAGAATCCCCCTGTCGCTAGAAAACCCGAACAGTCAACGACCCCTTGTACCACGCCTAATACCGCTCCCACCTACAAACGCGATAGTACAGGGACCGTCTTCACGGGCACAGGGCAGCCAATGAATCTTGATGAAGCAAGGCAAAAGGGGGTTTGCTACAAATGCGGATTGCCAGGCCATATCGGCAAGTTTTGTCCAAATCGTCAAAAGACGGAGGTGCGCGCTACAACTTCTGACACGCCACCCAGTGGAGGCACGGGAACGAGCGTGTCCACTGGGGTAGAGGTGCGTGAATTGAAGAGTTCCGCGGACATAAAGCAATTTGTGTACGCGATGACGCCAGAGCAGAAGAAGGCGTGGGCAGCGGAGTTTAATCTCCTTAAAGAGTCGGATTTTGCGGGACCCCAGAAGTGATTACGGCACTTCCTGGGGGAGGTTTGGTTTCGGTTTCGGACACGGTCACTGTAGATAGTTGTAAAAATAGTTTTCCTACTTCTCCAAAAAACGAAAAAAGCACACAAAAAATAAAAAACAACGAGAACGCAAAAACAGAAACTGTAGATAGCTCGCCGTCTGTTGATACAGCGGATGTTTTCCTTTCTTCTTCAAATAATAGTATTTATGAAACCGAACCCAAAACCGTAAAAAACGAGTCTCCAAAGGCACGAGCCATCCCCTTTACTGCACCATGGGTGGTAAGGCGCCTAAAGGATGACAAACTCGAAAATGCCCTAACAACGTTGCGAGTGTGGATGCATGAGAAGAGGCAAGAGGAAGCGAATGAAGAGACTGTACGTCAGATCATTGCGCTAGAAGACGAGGAGGCGGTGAAAGCGGTTAGAGGGCTGAGGGGCCCTAAAAGGTTTATCAGGGGATCCCGCGGACAGCAGTTGAATGTCGCGGTTTCCCTGCAGGCAACGGACACTGGTTCATGGTTTAATGTCGAAGCCCTACTTGACAGTGGCTGCACCGGCTCATGTATCGATCGAATCCTTCGTACAAAAGAATGGAATTCGGACCCAAAACACACCAATTCCAATCCCAGTCTATAACGCCGATGGTACCCTGAACAAGGGAGGATCGATCACAGAGACGGTGGAGATGCGAATGATAATCCGAGATCATGCGGAACGCATCACCTTCGCAGTCACAGATTTGGGGAAGACAGAATTGTTCATAGGGCACGAGTGGCTAAAACTCCACAACCCGAGCATCGATTGGCAGAAATCAACGATCACATTTGATAGATGCCCAGATGCATGTGGATATGTAGCCGACCTCTTGGACATTGATGCCGACCCTGATGATGACCAGGAACCTGAACTAGTTATGGAGGAAGGAGAAAGGCTCTTCGCATTCGACTGGGACCAATACGTCTCCTCACATGCTCAAAAAATGAGGCGATGGTCAGATTCGACCGAGACACTTGTGGACTCAACCCCAGATTATGTGACCGAGTTCAAAGATGTCTTCGATCAATCTGATTTTGATCAGCTACCAGAACGACGCCCGTGGGATCACGCTATAGAACTCACCCCGGGCTTCGCTCCAGTCGATTGCAAGGTCTACCCCCTAAATCAGGGTGAACAGAAGGCCTTAGATGAATTCCTTGAGGAGAACCTCCGTACAGGCCGGATACGTCCATCAAAGTCACCGATGGCGTCCCCATTCTTCTTCATTAAAAAGAAAGACGGAAAGCTTCGCCCTGTACAAGATTATCGCAAACTCAATGAGATGACGGTGAAGAATCGATATCCGTTACCCTTGATACAGGAGCTAGTCGATAAACTGAAACAGGCACGACACTTCACAAAGCTTGATGTCCGTTGGGGGTTTAATAACATCCGGATTAAGGAAGGCGATGAGTGGAAGGCAGCGTTTAGGACGAATCGTGGTCTCTTTGAGCCGACAGTAATGTTCTTCGGATTAACAAATTCACCAGCTACCTTTCAAGGGTTTATGAACGAAATCCTGAAAGATCTGATCGACGACGGACATGTCATAGTGTATCTTGATGATATCTTGATCTTCACAGATGACCTTGATCATCATCGGAAACTGGTCCGTCGCGTCTTAGAGATACTCTGAGCGAACAAACTGTACCTCAAACCCGAGAAGTGTAGTTTTGAAAAGACCACAATCGACTATCTAGGGCTCATTGTCGGTGAAGGGAAGCTGAGGATGGACCCAGCGAAAGTAGCTGCTGTGCGAGATTGGCCGAAGCCCACAAAGAAAAAAGAACTTCAGTCGTTCTTAGGCTTCTGCAATTTCTACCGGCGCTTCATTCTAGGGTTTAGCGCCCACGCGAAACCACTCACATCATTGACGGGCAACACAGAATGGAAATGGGAAGCAGCACAGGATCTTGCCTTTGAACGTCTCAAAGAAAGTATCTGCCAAGAACCAGTGCTCGCGCTCCCTGTTGATGATGGACAATTCCGCGTGGAAGCAGACTCTTCAGGATTTTGCTAATGGTGCCATACTGTCACAGTACATTGACGGAAAATGGCGACCAATCGCTTACCGGTCACAATCACTCAGTGAAGCCGAACGAAACTACGAGATCTATGACAAAGAGATGCTTGCGATTATGTCTTCACTTGATGATTGGCGACAATACCTTCTTGGGGCTAAAGAACCATTTGAAATCTGGTCAGATCACCAAAACCTCCAGTATTTCAGAAAGCCCCAGAAGCTTAACCGGCGACAAGCGCGATGGGTAACAGAATTAGCGGAATATGACTTTGTGCTGCACCACAAGCCTGGCACCTTGATGACGAAAGCTGACCTCCTCTCGAGACGAGCAGGACATAAGACGGGGGAGGATGATAACAGCGACGTCACTTTATTAAAACCTGAATTATTTTTGAAAGAAATCTTGTTCGAGTCACTAGACGAGGACTTCATTCAGAGAATAAAACGGGTGCGCAACAATAAAGACAAGGCAGGTAGTAAAAGCACTAGCGGCGGGAGCTGAACTTTGGGAAGAGTATGGCGATGGTCTAATCACGTGGCAGGAAAGAATCTACGTCCCTAAAGATTCTAAACTGCGTGAGGACATTATCAAGGCGCATCATGACAGTAGCGATAGCAGGACACCCAGGGCGGTACAAAACACACGAATTGATTACCCCAATACTGGTGCATCAGGAAACTGCAATTTCCTAGTAGGGGTTTAGTGTCAGTAGCTTGTGTAGATGAAGTTGCAAGATAGTCACTAGTGTTTTTAGCTGGTTTTAGCCTGATTAGTAATTTAGCTGAAGTAGTGTCTATAGCATCAATAGTAGCTGTTGATGGGTAGTATAGTATCAAGATTAGCTGCTATAGCATAAATAGTCTGCGAGCTAGGTAGGTGGGTAGGTAGGTAGTCATTACATATAGTTCCTGGGAAGGTGACTATGAGTAGCAGCTAATCAGTTACATGCATATAACAGGTACGCCTATATTTAGTTATAGTCTAACTGTGCTCCAGGCACTCAAAACTGGTAGTCGGTCATAATTTTAATACTGGTACAGGTCCTGCAACCAAAAAGTAGAATATCAAAGTTCACAATGAGCTCAGTCCGACTGTTCTCAGCAACAACTCACACATCGTGATCAAAAGAACAGGTTTCAGTGTTGTAGCAGAAGCATGCACAGGCACCATCCACAAAGAGGTCACAGCCTCAGGCACATAAGGTTGGGTTTACACTATTGCCAATGTCCTTGCACCTGCTCTGGTGCCTGTGTCTGACATTGCCTCTTGTCCAGCTACCTTGCTCTCAGTTGTTAGATTGGCTAGTTTGCCAAGCTGTATTTTATTCAGTAGTTTGTAAAGATCACTTTCTTCTGCTGCATCCTTTGAGCCCTGCATCCAAAAACCATCCTATTCAGCCTCCAGTGTTCCACTCAAAGAGCTCTTGAATTATGAGTAATCATTTTCTTTCTAAGTAAAGCCTAACCTTAATCTATCAGGTCTCACCATTAGTCCTGACACAATTAACACAGAAACCATGACAATTAGTAACATTGGCTGGGAAATTCCAGTAAGTCTTTAAGAATGAGAGAGTTGAGCAGAAATGATATTTTGTGATGCTCTCATAAGTTTCCCACGATTGACTGAGCACCCTACTTGGGCGTGGGAAATCGGACTTAAGAAAAATTTGATGTGCATCATCAGTGCAACATCAATTTGTTTGCTTGCAACAGCAATTTTGTATTGACTTTCAGCAGGTTATTCATTTATATTTTGCATGTATGTATGGTATGTACATAGCAGTGTCATCGGTTGCCACTGTCAATAGATTGCATGAAAGGGATAATGTATGTCCTGCAGCGGTGACAGCATTTCACAGGCAGGTCTGATAAGACCAAGTAGATCATGTTCTTGCCCGTGACGTCGAGGATGCTCGACGCGTGGGGGTAGTCTGAGTCCCATCCGGCCTCCTCGCGCTGCTGCTGGCCGTACCCTCTATACGACCCCCCACGGATGAAACGGACTGACACGGCATCTGCGTGCTTCACTTACACTCTCACAACTCAATTGTATCCTGCCACAAATGTAAGTAGAGTAGAAAAGGACAGAATAAAAACAAAATGACACACGAGTAACATGAACTGTATACAAGACGAGACATTGCTGCTGTTCGCAAGTTCCTTTGTGCGACTCAAGTACACATCCGTACGACCGTGAGTATCTAGCGATTGACCGACGGTGCTCAGAAGCTTGCACAAGCCCTCAATCTCTTCCTCTTCAGGGTTGTTGTCATTGCTGAGGAGTTTCTTGATGCACTCGTGCATGATGCGCTCCGTGAGCATCTGGAGCTTAAAGAGCTCGCCAATGAATTTCACGAGACCGAGACCTTGACGCTTCGCTTTCTGAGCGGAATAGTACTCTTCCGAGAACTGCGGTGTCTCGCCTGACTCCTTGTTCTCTTCCTTTTCGCTCTCGACCTTGAGCGCCTGATCCTCGTTCGCTTTTTCCGCGGCGGCAGCGGCAGTAGACTCCTTCTGCTTCCATCCGCGCTCGAAGTCTTCCTGACAACGGTTGAGGAGGTATTTGCGGAACAAGAGACCACCAGTGATCGGCTTGCCCTCGGAGTTGCGAATCCCGTCGTCTTGGACGTCCGGACTGATTTGCTCCATCATTTTGCGGCACAAGCGGGCATACATCTCGCTCCATGTCGCCTCGTCCGTTGCTTTCTCAAACACGAGCCGAATCACTTGGATGAGTGTGCGCCAGTCCTTCTCGCTTTCGCTCTTGTTTGCCCATTGAATGATCTGGTTCGAGATTGACTCGAACTTCTCCATCGTGAGCTTGTTGAGAAGCGAGCGGACCTTACGGTCGACGACCTCGGGAGCATCCATGTCGACCGCCACCGGCTTTCTGCTCGCGCTGACTGGGACCCAACGATTCGCAGTCGCCTCAAGCGGCGTGACGGGCTCCAGCGCCATTGCATTTGCCGCGTGCGCTGCCGAGAACTGCGCCTGTGCTGCGCTGATGCGATTCGCGTCGTTGCGCGCCTCTCCGCGCTTGCTGCCCAACGGTCCTGCGCCAATAGCGCTGGGACCACCTTGGCTGGAGGAGCGGACCATAGGCGACGAGCGACCGCCCGTGAACGGAGGTCCTCCCGGTGGCCCGCCCATCGACGTCGAGCGCATGAAGCGCTCCTCGCTCGATAATTTGCCCGGTGCGGAGAAGTTGCCCATAGTCGCGAAACCTGAGGCTGACTTCCCGAAACCGTTCAAGGAACCGATTCCCAAACCCACCGACGCTTGACGCGCCGCAGTCGACGAGGGCGGGCCCATGCCACCAGACACGCCCCGTCGGCCAGAGCCACCGCGACCCATTGAATGTGCTTGGTCGGAAGGCTCAAGCCCGATAGCTTCAAGAGGAGGGAGGTTGTCTGGTTTCTCCTTGCAGACCGACATGAACTGCATGAGGAAGTCGCGGTCTTAACTAACAAAGAAAAACAATCAGTACAACGATTTTCATTGAGCGCATGGAAGTAATGAAACACACCGAAATTTGCCATCTTTTGCGTTCGTGTTGAGCTCCGGCTTGGGGCTTTTGACCGCGGTGCTCAGCAGGCTTATGCAAATGTCGACCCTCTTGATGATGGCGATGGCGATCCCGGTGCCGGGGGGTTTAAGAAGCAACTTGAAAAATATCGGACCGATGAATGCGGGTGTGGGAATGATGTAGGGGGCCGCGCAGTGCACCTACGTGCTCCTCCGTCTGCACAAACGAGCGTGCAGCCACGCGCGACACGCCTGCGCGGGGACAGCGGTCACACGCGCGACGTTCACGCGCGAGCGAGGGTGGCCACGCGCTTTCGGGCACGGCCCTCTTGCAGTCCAACAGAGCCGCGGGCAGGTTCGACAGCTTCGCGGACGTGAACCCGTTCACGCTCAAGGCGCTCGACGCGTACCGCATGCAGCTCTGGAGCCGCATCGCAAGCTGCAGCGCGCTCGAGCATCCGCACCGAACAGTGACACGCGCCGCTGGTGAACGGCGCTACGAAAACGCATCCGCCAGCGACGCGCCTGCCGCGCGCGATGCGCCTGATGTCCTTTGCAGAAGGATGGAAAGCGGAGGAGTTGATCCCGCTGTCGAAGCAGGACAAGCTTTTCAAGGATGCTTTGCAATTTTCTGCGTTCTCCGCGTCGAAGGAGGTGGCCGAGGAGCTTCTTTCATACTTCGTTGACATTGGGAACAAAGAGTGCAGCAATGTTCGACTTCGAGAGTAGGGCGCGCGCGAGAGAAAGGGCCACGAGAGAGAGGGCCACAAGAGAGAGGGCCACGAGAGAGAGAGAGGGCCATGAGAGAGAGAGGGTGATGAGATAGGGAGGTTGGCGGGTGAAGGAGGGTGAAGGTCGTGGACGGCGGGGATGCGGGCACGGCGACGAGGGCTGCCAGCACGACGTGGCCCGTTTGCTGCGCCTTCGGGATACTGGACTTGATCGAGGTCTTGGATGTGACGAGCGGTAGCGAGAGCGGAGGGGAGGGATTGAGGGACGCCAGGCCTGTGTGTAGAGGAGAGGTCAAGAGGGCCAGGGATCGGGGATGTATGAGACTCGGGAGAGACGGAGAAAGGGACATCGGTGGTACTCGGGGACAGCTCGTTCTCCTTCTTTAACTTGATTTCGAGGCTGACCTTCGGCTTCTCTTCCTCCTTCGCCTTGGCTTTGAGTTCTTCTTCCTCCTTCCGCTGACGCTCTTCGTCTTCCTTGCGTAACGCTCATTCTCCTCCTTTCGCAGACGCTCGTTCTCCTCTTCCTCCTTTCGCGCACGCTCTTCCTCCTCTTCTTTACGCTTGCGCTCGAGCTCTGCCTCTTGCTTCTTCCGCACCTCCTCCTCCTTCGCCTTCTGCAACCTCCTCCTGATCACGTTTGGTTTTCTCCGCGATACGCTTCAGCCGAGCCTCCTCGGTCTCAAGGCGCACAGTCGCGCGACGATTTTTCTCGGCTGCAGGTGTCGAAGGAATCGATGACGTCTGTCTGCGCAAGCCATTGAGATCTACCTCATTCCCCGACGCATCCGTGATCTTGACCTTACTTTTCCGCTGCTGAAGAGCCTGTGCGGGCGGAACTTGACCAGGCACAAACGCACTCGCATTCGTATTAAGGCGCGGGCCGGCGCTCGGGAGTTGCACTGCGATTCCGGTGGGCGGAGTCCCTGGAGACTGCAGAGGGGGCTGCCGAGGTGACACAGGTAGTCCATACGGGTGTGCCTGCGGCGTCTGTGGACGTGTTTTGGGCTGCTGCTGCTGATGCATTTGCCATGGCTGCGGCGGGTACTGCATATATTGCTCAGCGCCAGGCATGTCTGACACGTTTGGCGGCATGTATGATACTGTGATATATTTAGCTCCGGCTTTATGATGCATCAATGAGAAAGACCACTCACATAATACCCTGTTGCCAATGGTACGGGTTGCATCTGTGGGAGCCGTACCAACCAATTTCGAACGTCAAATCCCTGTAATTACAGGGCACTGACAGTACTACAGTCCCCTGTAGTAGTGGGCAAGCCGTTCTTTGTGCTACAGCTACTGTCACCCTCCCGGAACCCTCCTATTTGGGGTAGGATTTGTCATTGATGGTCAGGTGTGCCTTTGATGCTATCATGCCGCCTTCGGCTTCTGTGCTCGCTGTCACCCGCCTCCTTACTCATCATCCCGATGCCGCCCCGCCGCTTTTTCCTTACTCATCACTCTTTTACTTATATAATTCAGTTTTTTTTGTATTATGCAGGGAATAGGCATTATAAAATATATAAAATAAATATAATATTATTATTGATAAAAGCATGCCGAACGCGCGCTCGGTGTCAATCGTCGGCGCCTGTGTCCGCGTCGAGAGCGTGAGGATTGCCCGAGGCCCTCGACGACGCCGTGGACCGCACCCACACGGCGGTCCCACACGACGTGCTCCTCTGCATGGCGGCACGCGTCCGTCTCACACAGAGTGCGCGCCGCCGCGACGCGCTCCACGTTGCGCACGCGCGCTTGAGCACAGCATCGCGACCTACCATCCGATCCACCACCACACCAGCCCCCTCTGTTCGCGACCTCACGGCATGCACGGGGCACGACGAGCAACCATTTTCTCTGTGTTCGCCTTCGAGTTGAGCAGCGTGCGTACGGATAAGCCGCATGGAAGACACGCTCGTCGGACCTTCCAACACATACTTAACGGTCGAGAATGTGTCGAATGTTTCAAAACTACCAGGGCAGCATTAGGCTGTTCTTTCGAAGCCCTGAAATATCCCAGACGCGGACAGTTTGATCCATGTAAGACGACATGACCAGCGCAAACTCATTGAATGTCGAGCCGCTGCGCGCAACACACCTGCACGAAAAACGGCTGCTGCTGCTGCATTGGCGTGAGAGGGCGAGCGGGCTAGAGGGCAGAACGACAGGGCGAAAGGGCGAGACAGCGAGACGGCGGGACGGCGAGAGGGCGAGACGGCGAGAGGGCGAGAGGGCGAGACAGCGAGACAGCGAGACAGCGAGTACATAGTCTGCATAGGCTGCATGGACTGAGGCCGCTGCTGGCACTGATCTGATGTGCTGAATAAGCACCTTTATTTCGTTGATATCCAACATAATTTGACTTTCTGTGTTGATTTAGTAAATGATTCTCACATTACCATTCTGAGAGTTGTTTCTTATTACGAAACCATTTTTTTTTTGTGCGGCCGGCGCGTCGGCGGATCGCGTCAGTGGCACGCAGCGGCGGCGCGCGTCGGTGGCACGCATTGGCGGCATGCATCAGCGTGCATCTGCGGCGCATGCAGATAATTGATTTTCTCCAATATTAAAAAACTACCGTACTGGCGCAGAAAGTAGAAAGTAGAAAATAGAAAAGAAAATATAACAAATTCACCGCTCTCTACCGGATGTCAGCCAGCTTCGACATTTCATCCAATACCCAACAGACGTCATCGAGCGCGAGGTCAAACTCGCGATTGCTACCGTCCACGAGAGTGTTTGCCCACCAGCTAAGGCTGAGCACTACAAGAAAGATGCCGTTCCCTCCTCCCTTCCTCGTCTCGACCCATTGCTCGCCATCTCGCGAAACGCGAGATAACGGGAATGCATCTCCTCGACGCCACTCCGGCTGCATCGAGATCCACCACCTGGTCCACTGGGCCACAAACGACGCGAGAACGAACGGAGGGACGGCGAAGTAATTTTTCTTCCTTTTTTGCCAGTACTCGATGCAGTCCGGACGGTGGGTTTTTTTCAATCGTTGAGACATGTCCTAGGATCGGTCAGAGAATGGGACGCATGGAGAATATAAAAGTGCGTACCTTTGACTCGGGAAAATGCAGTTGCTTCTCGAAAATTAACCACAAGTTGATCAGACGGCGGTTGTCGCCAACAAGGAGCGACCAGAGGCCAGGGACCGCTTTTGTGATCCACTCGCGCCGCGCCTGCAGTTCAGGCTCGATCGTGTCGCCCATCAACTGTTCCAGTAGCGAGCATAGGGTGTATCCAGAAGCAGGTGCCGATAAATTAGAACTAGTTTGAGCTCCAGTAGAAACATCGCGATCGGTTGCGACACGAGAAGATGCGAACGGCGACTCAGCTGGTTCGGATGCAGCGAGCGAGCGAGCAGTCGCGAAACCGCCAGTCCCATCCTCATCGTGGCGCATGTCACAGTCTCTTGCCTCTGGTCGAGCGGTTGTCGAAGGCGATACCGGAGAATCACTAGCTTTGTGTTGAGAGGCCGCCGTAGCTGATGTTGGCGGGTCTTGGATAACTGGCGAGTCTTGGATAGCCGGCGACGTTGAGGTAGATGGCGGCGTCGTGTCAGGTTGGTCCAGCTCCATCGCATCAAGAGAGTTGGACGTCAACGTGAGAGTTCTAGATAACAATAAGCGGACGAGCGACAATGAGACACGTGTTGAGAAGCCTGCCTAGTTGACACTGGTGGGCCTTGACCAGCTGGTGATATCGAGGTAATTAGCGTCGTCGTGTCAGGGGGATCCAGCTCCATCGTGTCAAGAGAATCGGCCGTCAAGGTGAGAGTTCTGAAATAGACTTAGCAGGAGCCGCAGACAATAAGGCACGTGCCACTTACCGGGAGCTTTTTCTGGACGAACGTCGCACTGGTGCACTTCTTTTACTTCTTCCGCCTACCCTTTTCTTAGGTTTCCCTGAGACCATGCCTTGCATAGCTGCCGTGAGTCCTATCTCTTCCATCAAAAGTCGATTTTTCTCTATATTTAAAAGACGATTTTTTTCGTACGAAGTGAGGCGCGCTCGCTTCTTTGCGGGTCGATCAGATCTCTCACGTGCCCTATCATCCTCATCTTCGTCTTCGTCTTCGTCTTCGTCGCACTCGTCTTCGTCTTTGTCGCACTCGTCTTTGTCTTCCTCGTCTTCCTCGTCGTCTCCACCGCGGTCATGTCTTTTGGTTGCGAAACTCCGCGTGGCCGGCTGCTCGAAGTCACCTTGAGCAAAAGCATCTCCATCTAAAACGATCTCGATGTCGTTTGCATCAAGTAACATTGCGTCCTCCTCAATTGACTCCATTCCGGTGATGGCTCGTCTCGATGGATTCTCAGGTATCGCCGACACTGCACGCGAAGTACTCGCACTCGAAGACGACGATCCGACTGCGGGATCCAGAGCAATGGATTTGCGCATCGCTTTAGCTATTTGACATTGTAAGTTTTAGGCTCTGTATTAGCAAAGAAGACACTTACTAAAGCACTTCGAAAGCCACTGTGTGGCGGGTACCTGTATCGCATTCTTGAAATTTGGGTGGTATTGTTCAAAGGACATCCCGGAGTCCGCCGTCTTTCCGAAACTGGTTCTGCTTGCGAGGTGAGTCGCGTTCGGAGTAACTGTAAAGTACTGACGCACGTGAATATCTTGATCTTTCCGCCCTTGTCCGGCTGCGGAAATCCGAGAATGATGATTCCCGACGCGTTAATCTGGCCTTTAAGCTCCTTCGCAAAGGTGCTCATTGTTGGTGGGAGCTTGTCGATTTTTCTAAATGAAGTTAGTGAACTAATCGTTTAGTATTGGCAAGCAACGTACTTTTGGAGCTCCATATTCGCCAGGAGTCGCTTTTCCTCGCGCTTGGCCTCCGCGTCTTGAACGCGAATAGAATCGTTGGTAATTTCGCTCGACTTCGCGAGCGCGTCCATCCCTTCTGAGTGACCTATGACTGGAACAATATGGCCCTCGACAGCAACATTATTTGCGCATCCTTCAGCCGTCCCAGTCAAGCTGTCCCGACCTTCAGAAACTTCTTTTTTTGCCGGTCCTGCGCGCGACTTGGGCGAAGTCGCATTTCGGAAAGCGATCACGTCATCCCTCACAGCGTCGGTTTCGCTTTTCAACCACCCCTTCAGGATTTCCCCCTTGAATATCATCTTCGACTTGATTGACTTTGTTCCTGTTCCTTTTACTGATTCTTTGTAGGTGTCATAAAGAGAATCGAGAAGTGCCAGCCGCTCGGGATCCTTCTCAATAACAAGCTTAAGGTACGCTTCGTGCATTTGATACGTTCGCTTCGGACCAGTTGACTCATCATTTTCTTCTTTCACCAGACTTTTACCCGACAGGTCAAGTACAGTCTGCGTGCGCCGAACTCGGTGCTTGTTATAGTACCATTGTCTGATACGCTGGAAGTAATGTAAGACCAATACAAATGAAATGAAATGAAGGGCTCACATCTTTAGCTCGCTCCGTTTTCTCTTTCTGAATTTTCTCTTCACAGCCCTCAAACTTCACGCGCGGAAAAATCATGCTTGACGGCGGGTATCGCTCAAGGAATGTGTTGAAGAACCGGTCAAAAAATGAAGTAACAGTGTTGCTGCTTTTTGCTTTGAGATAGTCGTCATCCGCTTCAAGAAGCAACTCTTCTGCGCCTTCGTGGTCTGCTGCCCATGTTGGCACGGGCATGGTTCGTCAAGAAAGGATTTTGGATGGCTCGCGAATAACGAAACGATACGTGCTTGGCGGCCACGCTTAGGTAAGCTCGTTTTAAAGTAATTGGATTCCTCTGGGACATTAATAGACATGAACTTCGAGGCTTTGTTTGTATTTGCTTGGATTCCTGTGAGACTTTTCCAGCGCGCCTTCGTCTTCTCCCTCTTCAACATTGCTTGCCCCAGACCACGAGCTGGTCGCGTCGTTTGAACAGCTGGTACGTTTCTCCCCTCTTTTTCTCAGGTGCTGAACTCATAACAGCTCATATTTGTTCTAGGAAGTTTAATTTCTAGCCGTAAAGACAGGTAAGCACAGTTCTTTGAATACAAACGATTGACACGCTGATATCGCGTTCTCAAAGTTATGGTGACCAAGCGTGAAGAGGACGATGCCGCCGATGCCACCGATGCAGGAATGAGCGCTGCAACAACGTTCGCCTCGGAGTCCTCTGCGTCCAGGGCACCCGCAGCGCTCGTCGTCGGGAGCAACGAGAGCCTGAGAGCGACGGCGCCCCAAGCGGCTAGGGCGGCTCGGGGCAACGGAACCGATATCGTGGTTCTTCTCGTTGATTTGATCGAAGGTCTCTCGGCATTGGGCACTTGCGTTCTTCGGGTCACAGTCCAGGTCATCCATCAGCTCGCGGCGAGGTTTTCTCGGAGGCTCGACTATTCGGAGGAGGCACACGATCGCGAAACCTCGTCGCCGCTGGAGGTAAATGTCGGAAATACCGGTCTTATATCCTCAAGCGCGCTCTCCGACACTGTCTCCTTCGAAACGGCCCCTTCCGCTCCGCTCTCGCAAGATGCACCGCCGCAGGAGAGCGTCGTTCCATCGCCGCAAGAGATCCCCGTTCCACCGCCACAGCCGATCATCATCTTCCCGTCCGCGGATCAGGTCCTCCTTCCGGCTTACTCCACGCCTGGCCGAAAAGTCTACGCCGTCCTCAAAGGCCTTCGCGTTGGTGTTTTTTATAGGTGGTAAGTTCTCAAATTGTTTTGACTTTGTCCTTATGCTTAACTTTCATTCTTTATAAACGCTATAGGATCGAGGCTGGATATTACACAAAGGGTGTGCCAGGATCTTCAGTACGTAGCTTCGATATTCTTCGGGCCGCTGTCGAAGAGTTCGAGAACGCTCGGCTCAGCGGAATGGTACGTCTTTTGCCTGATGTTCACGGTCGGCTTCGCGGAGAAAGGGTCCTGCCGGATGCTCACCCTGCCATCCTCGCGCCATTCAACCAAATGTCCAAATGGTACTGCGTTACGGCCGCGATTCGTATTGGCGTCTTCTCGCGATGGTAAGTTGTTATATTGAAATACAATTAATTTAAAGCAAAACTCATGCAAGTACATTAGGACGGAAGTCAATCACTATGTCGACCAGGATAGGGCAGCTATCTATCAAAGTTTTGACACGTACGAGGAAGCACAGAACGAGTTCAAGCTCGCGTACGATTACGGCCTCGTCGAGTTGCACCCTGACATCAATAACAAGTTGTTTACTGTAAGTGCTTTCGTCTTTATGAAGTGTTCTAAGCTCATATCATTGCCTTAAAAGCCCTTCGCTTAGGCAAAAAAAAAACGAATTCTGCGAATCAAGCGAGTCGTATACCCGCTCTGACATGAATGGCCGTTGCGTTTTACTGTCCCTGTTCGAGTTTTCCTGTTTAAATGTTTTTTGTATATTGTGAAATACACGCTTTTGAGACAAGTTACAGCGAAGCCAGAAGAATTGACTGCACGCGAACATGTAGCAACGGGTACCACATTTCCAACTCCCAAAGCGCATGGAAACTACGCGCTCGAATAGACATACACATCTCTCGCTATAGCTTGTTTGCCAATTTCCGCCAGAAGTTCATCTTAGAAGTACACCTGGAATGACGATGACAATTCTATGAGCTGGGTTCAGTGGTGATCCCGTCAGTTGTCTTTTCATTCCTGAGTAAACCCAGCAGCTGTCGCAAAACAGCATCGTCTACTAGATCTCATTGCGTCCGCATCAGAAACGTATCGGTGGGAGATAGCGGTGGGTAGGTATTGGGGAGTACAATGATGTCCTTAAAAGCAATTGGTGTGTTTGCCAGATAACCCAGGGAAGAGAATTGAATATATCTAGAATTAATTGACATTTGAATAAAGACAGTATCAGTAGAGTAGTTTGCGGTACATAGTTTGTGGTACAAACATTAAGGATATAAGAAAAGGCGAAGAGAGAGCGAATGTTGTCGAATTGACATCGAAGTGAAGTAACGCGCTTCAGAGCAACACCTTAATGTATGAACTCTACAATTCGTCTTCGACACGCTTGTTTAGTTGTCTGTAACTTTCTTCAGTCGGTTCAGACTTGACCTTGAGGTCCTTTTGTTGCGCCTCAATATTCTTGTGGCCGACATTATTGCTCAAGAGTTGTCTTGAGTTCCGATTCATGTTATCATGCAATGCAGATCTGAGTCGAATATATCTTACACTCAAACATTCTCGACATTTCTCTATTCTAGGAATATAGTCTCTAAGAAAACTAATGCATTCAAAAGCTGAAACGACATCCCTATCTTCTCTGCGTTATGCTCCCTGCGGATCTGTCCATACGGATAGTGAAGTTAGAATCTTGTGTTCTTCTGCTGCCTCTCGATGTTTCCGAAACAATATATCATGTACTTTGAATACTGGAGTTCTGGCTCGATAGACTGGAGCAGCCTTACGGCCAAAGGCAACATACAACTTGCTGAAAGACCTTTGATATCACAACGAAGAGGCGAAGCTGGAGGATGGAAGCACATGTGTTGGGTGACAAGTATGCATGTGCTGATCGGTAGACCGAGATGAACGGGCATGCTAAAACTGATTGATTATACAGGAAGTACTACATACGAAAGAGTAAGGAAACACACGACTCTCTGAAAGACCTTCGGTATTACAACGAGATCGAAGCTGGAGGGTGGAAGCACATGAGTTGGGTGACAAGTATGCATGTGCTGATTGGTAGACCGAGATGAACGGGCGTGCTGAAATTGATCAATTATACAGGAGGTACTACATACGAAAGAACACATTGGCGTGTCTATTGACGTCACTACAGTGGAAATGAGTATAAGCCGCTGGCCGCGTTTTAAGGACCTGCACTCTCGTGCGGAGACACACCTTTTTTGCCTTGCCTTGAGTTTGTGATTTTGGGTCATGCTGTTCTATACGCGCAGTAAAAAAATTAAAACAGTAAATAGATGAACAAAAGCTCACAGGAAAGAATCACCTCGAGCCCGATGAGTGAATATGAGGAACTTCGACGACGACGTCAATAGTCGGAGCTTCGATCGATGATCGTCGCTTCCTAGAGTGATCGACTCGCTTTTTCTTCTTCTTGTGACACGCTTTTTGCACTAACTACGTGTCCCGCTATAAAGTGAGTAGGCCCCTGCTCTCCATCTGCAAAATGCTGAAACGCAAGAAAGGCGACTCTAGCCCGCGCCTCACAGAGTTTGTCTTGTCCTCTGAAAGCGAGTGCTCTGTCAGCGATGAGGAAAACGAGGTGTCAACGGCACACTTCGCGTCGCTGACCGAGACAAGCCGTGGACTTGGATCAGTCAGCACATTCCTCGACGATGTTGTTCCCTGCGGCCGACCTTCATCTCCAATCAACTACGAGTTCACCGCCGACACAGATGATCCGGACCTCTTCCCCGGTGATACCAACACTGGTGTAAACGATGGCGACGACAACCAATTTGCCCCCAACAACGCTGACGACGACGTCAATGACGAATGGCTGGACAAAGAGGTGTATGAAAAAGTGAAAAGGGAGCGGGTAAGTATTCTTTAATTTTATTGTGACCGCCGTTGATTCAACTGCCGACTCCTAGGTGAAGGAGCTCACGAAGTGGCTTCCACTTCGACAGGAGTATCTCGATGAATTGATTCGCCACGATGGACGTGGCGAATTTGCTAGTGGCGAAGACAAATGTCCCGCGTGCGCTTCTGCGAGTATCACACACCGCTGTCTCGACTGTTTCGGATTTCCCGTGTCCTGCAAAAATTGTCTTCTCGTGGCTCATCGATCTCTCCCTCTTCACGCGATCGAGGTACGTTTGCCAGCGAACTATCATCGAAACTATTTATTAACAGAAAACCTTAAAGAAATGGAATGGATCGTTTTGGGAGAAAGACGCCCTCCGCATGCTCGGACTGACCGTCGAACTCAATCATCGCGATGGCCCGTGCAAGAACCCCGCCGCTCCTTTTGATATGGTCGTTATCCACGTAAACGGCTTTCACGTCGTGAGCATCCGCTTTTGCGGCTGTAAGACGAACTCGGGAGATTGGCAAAGGCGCAAACAAACTTTGCGCGCTCGCTGGTTTCCCGCTTCTCAAGACAACCCGAGCTCCGTTTTCACCTTCGAAACTCTGGACCTTTTCCATGAGCTCACGCTACAAGGAAAAGTGTCCGCGCATGATTTCTATGTAGGCCTTATGAATCGAAGTGATAACACCGGAGTCAGAGGCTATCCGGTAAGTTCTTTGCTCTAATACCTTCAGATAAAGTCCTGATGACCCTGTAGAAAAGATATGACGAATTCCTCCGGGTCACGCGGATGTATCGACATCTGATATTGGTGAAGCGTGCGGGCCGTGGGCACGATCCTGAGGGCGTCGATGCGACTCGTCCAGGTCAATTGGCTCTTGAATGTCCAGCCTGTCCTCACCCGGGGAAAAATCTCCCTAACGAATGGGTTAATTCAGATCAACCGTACGTCTATTTTGATTGATACTGTGTTCACTTCGTGACTAACAAAACAAATTTATACAAGATGGCTATACCGGCTGGTTCTCGCTATCGATGCTAACTTCAGGTTGAAAATGAAGGATCGTGGCGCGAAGGATCTCGAGCTAGGGCCGGGATGGGCCTATTTTGTCGAAGACAAAGCTTATAAAGAAGAAGTGGTGAAACATCCTGCGAAAATTGAGGTACGTTCGCAACTGCGATATACATATACACTCTAACTCAACTATTTTGCAGCGGAATTCATGTGACTCGACCTTTCAAGCGATTGAACGCGCGACATCGCGCGTAAATGATGGATACTCAGTCACTGGTGTCGGCTCGATTATTTGTGCTCGTAATGGACTCGTTCGACCGAATGGCGTCGCTGATCTTCAGAAGGGCGAACGGTACACTACGCTGCATCCTTTCCACTGCGGCTACTAATTTTCTTTTATCAATATATATTAGTTACGCGAACATGGACTATATTTTTCTTGCAAGTATTATTGGCATCTTCGTCAATTGGCTGCTCGTCTCGTATGACATCTCATGCCAATGGATCAAGAACCTCTCGAGCCGCGTCTCTGAATACCCTCCCGATATGCAGGAGTCCTATCGGCACGTCGTACTCACTTCGGTCGTTCCGAAATTTCATCTCAATGCACACGGGAAGGCCTGTCAAGGACCATTCTCCCTAAATTTTTTGAAATGGTCTGCGCGAACGGATGGTGAAGGGATTGAACGCGGTTGGTCTCATATAAACCCTGTCGCGACAAGCACTCGAGAGATGGGCCCAGGTTTTCGGCACGACACGATAGATGACCATTGGTCGGCTTGGAACTGGCACAAGATAACAGGACTTGGTAAGATTTCTATTTATTACTTTTTATCCATCTCTAACGCGCTCGCAGGCGCACTCTTATTTCGGAAGCTCAAGGAAGCCGTTGAGGAGTCGAACGTTTATCGAAAGCAACATAACAACTTCACGGCGACCTTCAAAACGTCGGAAATTCACGAATGGCAGAAGATGGTCGACTCTTGGCAAAACGACCCGCATAATCTACCAAATCCCTATGCCGAGCCTGCTGTTGGTACGCTTGGTTTCATTATCTCCCTCCTCCCGCACGCACTAACTAGCTGAGTGTTCTTAGAGCAATCAACAGCGAAAGTACGACTCGAACTCGCGAAGGAAGAGTCCTCAATAGCTCAGAGCGGAATATCGCTTGTGCACGAAATGTCGCCAAGCGCATTAATTGTACGAGCGCTCGAACTCGAGGATCAAAGGTGAGTTTCGCCAGACTACAATCGCAAAAGTATCTTATTAATAATTGTAATGTACCTTATAAATAATTGTAATAGTCGATCTTATGTTGCTCTTGTGCGAGCTTGCAAGACACGGCCACAACCAAACCAAGCCGCTATGCTAGAGGAACGGCGTACGGCTCTCATTCGCAAGGTACAGAAGTGGAGAGCTATTCAACTTATCTACATGCCGACCGTCGCTAGCCTGCTTTCTTTGGGCGAGTCTCCTCATGACCCGTCGCTGTCCATTCCAGCTATCGACAACGCCCCAATAATTGACCCTTTCATTCCTCCGCTCCTTCTGCCGTCTAGTCTCCCCATCTCGATTCGTCAGTCCCTTACACCAAGGCTTGATCTGGTTGCGAAGGAGACGCGTCTGCGGGTTGCTCAGGCTGAGGATGCCCTCGCGGAGCTACGGCGCTTACTCAAAATTCGGGCTACGTCGATTCAATTCAAAAAAACCAACATGGTCGGCCAGCGAGCGCAGACGCGGGCGCGCTCTGTTTTAACTTTGTTTCAAGAAAAAATCGACCGCGTCGCAAATCGCTATCGCGCGGCGCAAGCAGCGCTCGTCTCTCTGGGTCCGGAAGAGAAACAATGGGACAAGCGTTTTCCGACGCTCGATGCGAACGACGTCCGCGGACCAGGTAAAGAGAGCGATGACGCCCCCCGTCACAAGAGAAAGAAGGCGACCGCGAATGCGAAGGAAAGCGAAGGCCGGAGAGTACTTTCGTGGATATGGACTTCAGAGACTGCATCAAAGGATGATTGCTCAGATGATGAGCTCGTCTTGCGTACGTATACTAAGCTCTTCTATCTAGACTTTCAATTAATCATCAATAATAGTTATGCGCTGTGAGTGGGCGAGATCACAGGCACGAGCCGAACGATGGGAGGAGGAGAAAGTCCTTCTCATGGAGGAAATGCGACGGACGCTTGCCTACTCCGATTGGAAGGCTACGTGGTGGCGCGGTCAGGAGGCTCTTCGCGACAATGAGCATCTGCGTGCGGACATTCGGGACGGTCTGCGCGCTTATGCTCAGAAACAGGCCGACATGTGGGGGCGACTTGCAGTTTCATTTGCAGCGCGCTGGTACAAGCTTCTGGTATCTAATGGTCTTGAGACTGACTGGCCAGAACGGTATCGCATCGCAGCCGTCGATGCTTCATTGAAGACGCCAAATAAGAAATTCCGCGGGCGTCTGCGTGAAGAACATCTAGCTCAAGAAAGGGAAGCTGTCGATGATCCCGAAATTTCTCAGCAGGCTGTAGATGTAGACGAAGATTCCGATGGAGAGGGTTCAATTATCGAATCCACTAGTTACACTTAGATTATACTCGTCTTTTTTTTTGTATCATTACGCTTTTCTGAATGGGATCAACCCGTGCTTCGGTGCAGATCCCTTCCCTTTCGGTCGATCGCCGGTCGATCGCCGTCCAAATCGGGGTTTTTTTTTCCTTTCTCATGCTGCCTTTGCCAGCTGGCAACGTCGTGTCCGTTCGTTCTCGTTCCTTCCTCCTTCCCTTTCTTTTGTCGTTTGTAGCTGCGTGCAGCAGCGCTGAAACTTTGTATTGTTATCTAATCTCATTGTGATTACTTTTCGGGTCTGGATCACGCAGTAAGTGGGCTGCGTCGTGCTGACGGCCACGTCGCCGTGCCCGCATCCCCGCCATCAACACAGATGTCCCCGTGCGGGCCCAGCGTCCCGACCTCTTGTGAGTAGGAAATCCTGTATCTGCAGGCGTGATGGCCCAGCCCATGTATAACTACCCTTTCCAGAGCCAGGTACAACAGCCTCCTCAGTTCGTGCAGTCCATGCAGACTATGTACTCCACGCACTTCACACTCCCATCCCCTTCTTCACCCGCCATCTCGCCCTCTCGCGCTGCCCCTCCCGCGCTTTTGCAGCCGCCGCCATTTTTTGTGCAGGCGTCTCGCGCGCACGCGCATGCGTGCGACGGCTAGGCCTCCTCGCGCGCGTGCGACTGCGTGCAACGGCTGGCCCTCGCGCGTGGGATAGCTAGGCCTCGTGCGTGGGACGGCTGGGTCACCTCGTGCGCGCGCGAGGGCGTGCGACAGCTGGGCCGCTTCGCGCGCGCGAGGGCGTGCGATGGCTGGGCTGCCTCGCGCGCGTGCGAAGGCGTGCAAGGGGTGGGCCCCCACTTTCGTGCGTGCGAGGGCTGGCCCCTCGCGCACGTGTGGGGCTGGGCCTTTCGCACGACAGCTAGGCCCCCTCACACGCAATGGTGATTTTCGTGCCCGATGTCGATGAGCATGGCACGGACGCGCGCGTACTCTAGTGTGCGCATGGCCGATCCCCGTCTCGTGCGCGGGCACGCACAGCCAGTCCCCCCTCGCGCACGCGCGCCGTACTTTCCATGTGCGCTTGAGTGCATGCAATGGTCAGCCGGCCCACGCGCTCGAGTGGCAAGGGCGGGCGGGGTAGACGGAAAAGGCGAGACGTGATAGAGATGCGCACGTGCGCTGCCGCTTTTTTTTTTTTTGTTATTATTGTTCTTAGTACCAATTCAATAAAATTCAACCCCCCAGTTGGTGTCTCAAATTAAAAGCCCAAAGTCTGAAAAAAAATAATGTCCATTAATAAATGCATAATGTGAAAAAAAAATTGAGCTGATTTGCTGCAGGAGTAGCGGAGCCGAACATCGGGATGATGAACAAGGGGGCGGGCCGCAGCGAGCGGGAGGGGTGCGGAAGTGCGCCGTCGGCACGCTACGAGAGGGATCTAACTTTCTTATGTAAGAAGCATACCTGCCGGCAGCAACCAGGTGTGGGCTTACACATCACTCTCCGGCACTTCGGCATTATCTAAAATCAACCCAGTCCCATCACTCGTCATCATCTCCACCAGGTCTACCCTTATTAGGAAGGGATTTAGATCAGTCACGGTTGGTCACCAGGTTGTTTTTAGCAACATAGCTACTACAGGGCACTGTAGTACTGTCCATCCCTTGTAACTACAGGCCAAAGTACTACAGGGGGTGGTTGGTACAGGTGTCTGTGGTTGCATTCCCGAAACAGGTATTGGCTGGTGTTGGTTGTGATGGTAAGGTTGATGTGGCGGCGGGCCAAGGCGAGGGGAGGGCATCCCGGTAGCGATTGTCCCGGGAGGGCTATTCGCGACAGGCGGTCTGTTCGCTGCACCGTTCGGCATCTGACGCGGGAACGAAGGTGAGCGCGGACCGCCGCCAACATTTTGATTGCGCATTGCCTGCGGCACGAAGGGCTGCGGGGGCTATAGGACCCTTGCAGCGGCTGAGCGTGAGCATGTGGAAGCCCGTGAGGTCCTGGGCCAGCGGGTCCGGACGCATTTTGGGATGCGGTGGTCGACTCGCAGGCGATAAGGTGCTGGAGCGCATCGGCGGCAACGCAATACACTCGAGAAAAAGCAAAGGTTACGGGAGAAGAGGTTTTTGTGCTACTTCCTCCGCCACGGAAGAAAATAGAAACGTCGACCTTAGTCCTGAGCGGCATTGTGGCGGATCTAGTGGGAGCGGTCGAAGCCGCTGACGATGTTGAGGCTGTGGAAGAGATCGAAGAAACAAGAGTCAGTGAAGACTTTCCGTTGAGATGATTCCTTTTTGTCGCCTCTGTCGAGCCAAAGGACCGCATAGCCCGCGATTCGGATTTCGCAGCAGGCGGAGCTTGGGTCGACAAGAGTTTGTCGCTAATGGTGCCGTTCACCCTTCCGAAACTCATCGGATTTGCTGCAAGAAAGTGGGTCAGAGGTGCGAAGATAGTGGAAAAAGCTGAAAGGGCGTACCCGTCTTGGCCGGGGGAACACTGCCCCTCGGTCCACTTGCGATCCCAACACGATTGCATTTCCGAATTGCGAGTCGGAGCGATGGGTGCTGGAGACTGAAGCGAGGAGAGGAGGAGGCGGGTTGGGCCCTTAGTTCAAGCCGATTTTTGTGGGAGAGGCGCGGGCTTTGCTACACACGTTGATAAACCCTTGTTTATTCTGCCGCACGTCGATTGAGAACAAAAATCACAAACAATCCAAGGTAGATCGCTCACGGACTACTGAGTGGGATCGGTTTGAAAGAAAAGATCCGTTGTCGGTTTTTTGAGCTTGTTGGAGGATGTCCTGTGCTTGCGTGGTCGTGAGCTAGCTGGCGTGCACGTTCATGCTCATCAAATTTTGGTGAAGTCCGTTTTCCCACACCGCAATGTGCGTCCATTCACACAGTGTGATGTGACAAGTGTAACTCATGATCATTTTCATTGCCACGTCACTTTGTCTTTTCACCGCCATCATCCCCCTTATATTTGTTTCCTCGCTATATTTCTTCTGACCCATCTCTGCGCGGCTGAGGGGCGACCAATTAGGAGCCCGCCGCGCGAGTGGGGTGGTGTGCTGCGCTGTTATGCTTCCTTGGGATGTCCTGGGGGGGCGATGGCCTGCATGCTTTTTTATTCCCTTCGCTTTTTCACCCTTTCCCATGATGCAGAGGCAAGAACAGCAGGTCCAACAGAATGGCCAGAACGGGAGCGCCGTGTATGGTGGCTTTGGTGGATACGGCATGCATGGCTTGCTCGGGATGGGCACGGGCAAAATGGGTGGCATGGCCCTTACAGCCCGCAAATGTGGTCTTTCCGGCAGGTGAGCCAGCCCCCTTTGACCAGTAGCACCTCGCTAATCTTCCCACTACTCTATGGCGGCATACTCACCGGTGGTTGTGCTCAACGCGGCACTCAGCTCCACGGGGCCGGCAGTGCGCTCTTGCTTTCTCCACTCCCTTTTTACTTCGTGCGAAGGAACCGGCCCCGGCTGATTGGACTCCGACTCTCAGTGTCCGATGGAGATGACCAGAGGCTCAGAATCAAAGAAGGCCCGCTGGTCGCCCAATCTCTTCACTAACAGCCCCGTTGCGAACGGCACCTTCCGCGGCCTCTTTGCCAACTACGGCTACGGTGGCCAGGCCGCAATAAACCATCACCACCAGCAAGCACAGCAGCAACAGCAGCAGGCGCATCATGCCGGCTTCGGCGCCATGAACGGCACGAGCAGCTGAATAGCCACAGCCAGCTTTAGTTAACTCCGTCGCTCACCGTCAACACTGCGACGAACGGCATGGGCATGCCCTCCCAGATCAGCTCCAGCAGCTCGACTTCCCCCTTTCCCACGATGCAGATGCAACAACAGCACACCCAACAGAATGGCCAGAACGGGAGTGCCGCATATGGTGGCTTTGGTGGATACGGCATGAACGGCATGCTTGAGATGGGCTTGGGCGGAATGGGTGGCATGGGCATGCTCAATGTCATCGATTTCCGGTACGGCCCGCAAATGGGGTCTTTCCAGCAGGTGAGCCCCTTTTTGCTGGCGAGGAAGCGGTTGCATTAACGATTTACAGCAGAACTTTAACCAGCAGCATATGGACTCACTAAATGTTCCCGTTGCTCCTACCGCGGCGTATTCACCAGTCGCGCTCAATGCGGCACTCGGCTCCACAGGCAACGCGACGGGATGCACCGTCTATGTCAGCAACCTCCCTTCAACCGGGTTGATCGATGAGCTGCTCAATCTCGTGCATCTCGGCCCACTTGAGTCCATTCGCGTGCTTCCCGAGAAGTCGTGCGTGTTCCTGAGCTTCCTCGACGGTGCCACCGCTGCGGCCTTCCACGCAGACGCGACGATCAAGAAGCTTTCTCTGCACGGGATCGAGCTCAAGATCGGCTGGGGCAAGCCCAGCCCCGTGCTGAGCCAGGTCGCACTCAGCATCCAGCAAAGCAACGCGAGTCGTGACGTGTTTATCGGTGGACTCGACGAGGGCATGACAGAAGAGCAGCTCCGCGACGATCTTAGCCGCTTCGGGCTCATCGACCAGGTCAAGATCGTCCGTGACAAGAACATTGGCTTCGTTCATGACTTAAGTATCTCCACCGCCACCAAGGTATGCACGCGATCTACTAGGGCATACCACGAGTCCCTAGAACCCGTGGAAACCCGTGACCCGACCTGGACTGCAGATCCGTATTCACGGATCACCCGTACACGGGTGATCCGTGGGAAACGGATTGTCACGGGTCCGGGTTGAGAATTTGTACTTTTATAATACCCGTGGGTAGTTCATAAGTATATTTTTTGCTGGTTCATTCATTTGTATATTGTACATATGTTGTATGTATCAACTTGCATACTTGTAACTTATTCATTTAACAACCTAATATAATTTTATATGATATGTGTAATCAGTAAAGACCCGCAGGGAGCTGTGAACAAACCCGTGACCTCCGTGACCTGGAACCGTGGGAGTTTGGTGACCCGTAGATCCGTGTCCCAACGGGTCCAGGTCAAGCCGGGTCCGGGTTGAGGATTTTGGGTCACGGGTAGATCTGCCAACAGGTCCGGGTCAACCCGGGGATCAACTCGTGGTATGCCCTATGCAGTAACGCTTATAAAACCATGTTGCATCAATGTCAGTGTTTGCTTTGAAAAAATGCATTCAGCGAACGCTGACGGAAAGAAATATGGTCTAGGAAAAGGATACTGGGCCAGAAGAATTTATTTAAAAGATTATTTTTATTGAAAAAAAAAATTACACCTGTACTAATAGTATTTCTTTAATGAATAACAGAAATAACAGTATTTATTGTTTTTTTATGGCGGGTCAACTCAGGATCAGCTTACTAAAGATTGATCGACCCGGCTATCAATCATCCGTGTACATGACAAACCACTTATGCTATTTTAAAGAAGGTTTTTGATGTAGATACTTGAAAGAAATAATGTTTAGACCCTGAGCCTGACATAAGCGTGTAGGGAACGCCGGTTGCATTCCGGTCATGGCATGCGCGTTTCACAACAATCGTGGGCGCCAAATCAAGTCAATCATTCGTGCGTGCATACCGAAGCACTTAAATATTTATTTACTTGTTATTAGCATGATATTTTTTGAATCACACTTGCTCTATCCAACTTTTATTTTTTACTCCTTATTATAAACTGCATTATATACTATACATATGTAATTACATTGCACAAAGCTTTGTTTGATGCAAGGAAAAGGATTGGGTCGGCGCTGCGCACATTCAAACATGTCAGCTATCCTTCGCGTGCAAGGAAGCACCACGCAGGTCCGTCACGACAAGCAGCCGTTGCTCCTTGAATTGTTCATTTGTTGGAGTCTGTGTCGCACCTTGAAGATCGTCTGCACGTCAATGTGCAGATCCGCCACGACGAGCAGCTGCTGCTTCTTGAATGAGCGCGTGATGTAGTTTTTGAAAATTCCGCGTGAAGCGCCTCGCGATCGCTGGCGCGTCGGCGCCTGCGTGAGCATTCTGTCATTTCGATGTAAACGTAGTGCGGGTTCTTGACCACTGCAATGATGCGCTGCAAGGTAATTGGTCGGGGTGAGCAGCAGAGCTCTTTGAACGAGCGCATGATGTAGTTTGTGAAGTCACCTGGTGTGAAGCGCCCTGCGAGCGCGCTGCAAAACTACGTGCAGGTCCATCATGGATAGTTTGAACGAGCGCGTGATGTAGTTTGTGAGGTCCGGAGCGCGAGGCGCAACGAGAAGACCAGGAACTTACCTGAGGGCGGGATCATCGACCGCTTCTCGGACCCGCGAAGCCGATATTGGTTCCGCGCGTCCATGTACTGGCTCTGACGAGTGCGTCGGCGGCACTCTTCCCAGGTACGCACCTGCGTCGCGGCGAGAGCACTTGCTTGAGTTTTGAAAGGCTGGAGCTGGCGCGCATCGCGAGCACGACCTTCGTCTTGCCAATGTTGATGAGGTGGATCCCATCCGGCTGCCATCTCCACACGTTGAAATCTTCGCCCTGATGTGGCACTGCGCAGAGAGCAAGCTTGTCGTCGAGTCGAGCCAAACGTGGCGCAGGTGAGCAGGAGTTTGGTGATGTGGGAACGGAAAAGGCCAGGAAGACCCCCTGAGAAGCAAAAGCTTTGAAGGGAGAAAAAAAGTCTAGTATCTGCAAAGGGGTGAATCGAACCGGCGACTACATTTTAAATACAACACTTAATTGAACACGGACCGATTTGCCGAGTGCTCATTCGTTGTCAGCGTCATTAAACAGAACCGGGCGAAAGGCTATACACTTAGAGCAGAGAGAGGATAACTCATAATCATTAAGCATTGAATGATAACTTTCTACAATTTTTTGTTACGCTTTTTCTGCTAAGTCCGAGTAAGTTCAAAGAAGAATTTATTTTATTTTGGATCAACTTCGCTCCAGCGACGAAGTTTGCACCACCTTTGGATATTGAAAGAAAACATTTCGTCAAGCATACAAGACGGCACATCAATTCATATGTCAAGACAATAGGAGAATATTTGACGGAAGCACATGAAAATGACCGAATCACGAACGTAGCGGGATGACAGCATCGACCATCAAGAAAGTGCTAAAAGGCACTGAGAAACCAAGAAAGAACAACGGAGAACGCAAGGGTAACAACAGACTAAAGGAGCAGAAGCGAGGGAGTTACAGGCCTGACACCCCCAGGATGAAGTTTCACCGAAAAGCGAGAGTAGAGCAAGAGAAGAGCGAAAGACGGGGTACAAACACGATCAATAGTGCATGAAGCATGAAGCGACGGAGTGTTGAATAAAGAAAGGCATGTTATGAAGGACTGCGCGCCTTGTTGCTGAGTGCCAGATGGTTGTGGTAAGGGTCGACACCTATCTGTCTCCTTCATGGGGACGCGTGAGGGGGGCGGAGGGTGAGTGCGCGAACATCCGAGACCACGAAAGATGGAGGAGCAAGAAGCATGAAGTCGACAAAGAAGTGGAAATGGTTTCCGAATAGGTCTAGAGCAAGGACATTAAACATTCGTTTCTGGCAACAAACCTAACGCGCGGCGACGAAGCTTCATCCGAAGGGGCCGGCGACGGACTAGCTTCTCGCCAGAGGTTGCCGTGAGATAGGTCGAAGGCCAAGTTTGAGGCAAAGGCTGAGAATATTCCGAATAGACTTCGCGCCACAATACAGCGAAGTCGACGGCGAGATGCTTGCGAATTGATGCTTGTTTCTCTGCATATGCTTTTAATCCGGAAGCGACGTCAGGCGCGACGTCAGGACGACGGTCCGGAAGGGATCTCCACCACGTAGCCTTGTAGTCCATGAATGTGAGTGTGCGCCGCATTTCCTCTTGTACCAATAATACTTCCTCTTCCCAGCGTTCCACGCGGGCTTTCGATTTCGCCCACTCGACCTTGAGACCTGAAGACGAGTTACAGAAAGTTAGAAAAAACACCTCCTTAGGTTGCGGCACATATATGACATACCTTCCTCTAATTCATCATCATTACCCTCTCGACTAATTCTCCAGATCCATGACAATTTCCTCCTACCCTCGCTCTGAAACTCCTGCGTGCGAAGCGGAGGTCGGACATCATTTTCGCGGAGTGGATAGAAATGTCGCATCCAATTGCCTGTAGGATCAAGCTCCAGGAGGGACTTGCGAGCAGCTCGGTAGCGTTCTGCGTCGCGGTGAACCTTCCCAGCATATCTTCTGATCAGGTCTTGCATCCGTGTGTTCGGCTTCGTACCCGTGCCTGCGGTATGTGTTGATTTGTGGTCGAGCACGTTGCACGCAATACGAAGGTGACGCCGCAGGGTCACAAGGGCATCAGCCGCTTGTGCAAAGCGAAGACGCCTCTCCTTGTCTTCTAAACCCGGGATGCATGCGGCATAGCGGACATCGTTCTCAAGGGAGGAGGGGAGGTTCAGGGGAATGTCGAAGGACGCAACAGTTGATTTAGACGGAGCTTCGTCTGGATCGCCGGATTCGTCGTCAGCGTCGACGGGAGTCACATCAAAACTAGTTGCCGCAATGCCCGGCATGTATACGCGCTGCACGTTCTGCCAAATAACTATCTTCCGCCGCAACGAAATCTCTTTCTCCTCGAGGTTGAGCGAGCGCGTTGTAGCGTTGATACTTTTCCTTTCTTGATGAAGAGCATGAAGCGAGCGTCTGTTTTTTTATATACTCAGACAAGCAGGGGATGACAAATCTGTATTATACGCACTGTTGTTCCTCAAGCTCTAAACCAGTCGCAAGGAATTGGCTGACAGACGTTTGATGAAGCGGCAATACACCTCTCGAAACCTCGGCATCCTCTTCTGCATTGAGTTCGCGCCGGACATCATTAATGGTGGTATCTGTATGAAATGTTATCGTCTCTGAATACCTCCAGGAAACGAAAAGCTTACTCGGTTCAGGCTCCAGATAGGGGTCGGGTGATGAGAGCGGGTCTGCATTCCAATTGTCGACTAACTGCGTCCATTTTTGTATATTGGCCGGCGTAAACGTTGCCGTGAATTCACTATGTTGAGCGCGTTGGTCGCGAGACTCGAGTAAAGCTTCCTCAAACCGGCGAGCTAGAGTTGAACCTACAACTTTTAAGTCAATACTATAACAGCGTAGCTGCACATATACGTACCGAGTTTTGTAAGAATGCACCAGTTCCATGATGCCCACTGATCATCTAGCGTGTCATGGCGAGAACCAAGCCCCATCTCGCGCGTGCTAAGGGAGGCCGGATTCATCCAGGACCAACCTCTCTCAATATTTTCTCCATCCGTACGTGCCATCAAAGGTCGGAAGTTAAGGGAGTAGCGGCTCTGGCACGACTGGCCATGAGCCCTGATATGGAATTTCGGTATGACATATTCGAAGATGGGCGCATCATCCGAACTAGGATTGTGGAACTGTAGACCGGACGGCAGCCCCGCAATGCGCGCGAAATGATTCCGATTCCACTGACAAGCAATATCGTAAGAGATGACCATTCGTGGGACACCATGGCCTTTGACGGCCGACCAGAAGATAAAGTCCATGTTGCAATACCTAGATTGGCGTCAATGATACATTAGTCCTGGACACAAATGCGAAACGAACGCAAACCCACTTTTCTCCTTTCTGCAAATCACCAACTCCGTTCTTCCGGACGAGCATATGCCGACATTGACAAGCGCCGACGCCGCTGACGGTGTAAGCATCATTTCCGCGCGCATTTGCGTGATCCACTGCGTGGAGACCAGAGTCGCATACATTCATCTATGGGCCATCAGATACAAACTTCTACCAAATAGCTAGTACATACTTCAATTTGCGGACCGCAGGAGCTAAGAAATTTCTTGTATGAAGTGTCCTCGACGTAGTAAGCCAGGCCAGAACCCAGGGCAGGATCATCAATAGATCTATCCTTGCACTTAAGACGAAAATTAGCGTCAAGCATGACGAAAAGAGAATCCAGCCAGCTAAGACATAAATTAGTTCTGATAGGAATACAACGTGGATAAAATAATACCTTTCAGACTCATTAGTGGGACGAGGACTTGCTTCAGGGTGTGGGCAGGCTGGGCATTCCACGGCACATGACCCAAGGGGCGCGGAAGCGACCCCACCAGGTAAATGAGCGACACCGGCTCGCTTTAACATCTTCATGTGGCGCCAGAAACGACAGGTTTTCATAAATTCATCATATCGACTCTAAAATGATTATTAATCAGCACGAGCTTTGAAGCGAGCATATTGTACGTACAGGAGGAGGGTTTATTCCTGTATTGTCAGTCTTGCGGACAAGGGTCTGATAGTAATCATACCCTGTCAGTTTACCCTGCACCGTCATGAGGTGGAAGTCCTCGAGACAGTTGAAGGTCGTGACCGTCTGCGGCAGTCTGTGCGAAGCCGGGAACCAACGCTGTCGTATTAACTGGACGTATGCATGCCCCGCATTACCGGACGAAGCGCTGCATCCGCAAAACACGACATTCACACTGTGAATTCCACCGATGTCCATCACAGTTATCGTCCGGATTGAGCCTTCGGGTGCCGGGCATATGGGAACCGATTCGGAACAGTCATGATTCAGGTGAACGACGAGACCGAGCGTTTTGAGGGATGTAGACTGCCAGTGTAACCCATTCCACTCCTTTTGTAAAAGATGTTAGGAAAACATTTACTACAGGTATTAAAAAAACATACTCACGTCAATGCGGTGAAGCGGAGAGCGACGGTGCGTCCGGACAGTACAGTCTCCACACATATACCCGGGTCCATGGCAGTCCTTGCATCGATAGCGCGAGACGAGCTCTTCCTCGCAATTCAAACAATGGGTATGAATGTAACTAGGGCATACCACGAGTCCCTAGAACCCGTGGAAACCCGTGACCCGACCTGGACTGCAGATCCGTATTCACGGATCACCCGTGTACGGGTGATCCGTGGGAAACGGATTGTCACGGGTCCGGGTTGAGAATTTGTACTTTTACAATACCCGTGGGTAGTTCATAGGTATATTTTTCGCCGGTTCATTCATTTGTATATTGTACATATGTTGTATGTATCAACTTGCATACTTGTAACTTATTCATTCAACAACCTAATATAATTTTATAATCAGTAAAGACCCGCAGGGAGCTGTGAACAAACCCGTGACCTCCGTGATCTGGAACCGTGGGAATTTGGTGACCCGTAGATCCGTGTCCCAACGGGTCCAGGTCATGCCGGGTCCGGGTTGAGGATTTTGGGTCACGGGTAGATCCGCCAACAGGTCCGGGTCAACCCGGGAATCGACTCGTGGTATGCCCTAAATGTAACCGTCGTGTCGAAGTAGCTCGTCGAGGATCGCATTGCGCATCGGGACCCAGTCGAGCAACGAGCCAACCTGTACGTAGACAGTCAGAACTAATCTGAGGATGAACTGAAAAGACTAACTTTGTTTTTGTCAGACCCTCTCTTCGCAACAAACTCAGATATGTCCGTAGCGTCGAGGTCATCTTCAATGTCGAAAGAGGCAGGTACGAAGCTGGTCGACGTGACATCGTCGGTATCAAAAAGGGTCGGAGTGACGCCCAAGAAAATGTCGGACTCTTCGTCCTCGCTGTCGCTGTCGTCCATCGGCCGGAAGTAGGCCATTTCTTCGTCGAAAGCCTCCTCGGGCGTGTTGACAGTGACATGGGCATCCAACTCCATAACGAGCTGGTCTTCCTCTTTGTCTATAGTTAGCCGAATGGAGGGACGAGAGCAAGGCGTTATGTAGCTAGAAATGCTTCGGGTTGTCGAAGCCACAAGACGAGGAGGGGGACACAAGATTGAGTCCGACTCGCTACCGGAGGACAGGTCCTGGCTGCAATACACTTCGACCTTCCGCCTTTTAAAGCCAGACATCGCAACCCGTATGCGCGACGCAGGTCGCAATGCAGCGAGAGATTCCACATTTTAACGTTGCGGACGAATGAATGACGTGGGTCAAAAGGATGAACGACGCGGATCGAAAGGATGAACGACGCGGGTCGAGAGCGCGTACCAACCAGCTCACGTGCACGACATGATGTGGCGTTAAATAGCTATTCCTAGTAAGCCACAAGCAGAAGAAGTTAGTTATGCAAGGCGTGCTTTACACAATTTAGCTCGTAATAGAATGCGAAACACCTTTTTTATATCTTTTGTATCTTTTCACGCATCATGTTTGCCTCCTGGCACTACTTCCTTCACTTGGATCTCAAGAACCAACTCGCATGGACGATAAAATGAGCTCTTCTCTGCGGCCGTAAACATACTTTCGAAAATTTATAGGTCATGTTACTTCTACAGTTCCACAGCAGGAAGAAGACTATTCATATTGAGGAAAATTAGGGACACGCTTTCTGCGAGCTGCAAGTGGAGTCCTGTGGTTTGTTCAAGTACAACCTGAAACGGGTGCGAAGACAAGACAGCTTACCCGCCGAATGATTAAACTCGCAGTGAACTACCTCTTCTTGTAACCTCATTGTTGAGACACATGGGCTGGGACAGCCTCGAGGATGGAAAGACAATTGGAAAAAAACAAGATATTGAAGTAAAAATGCTGTCCGAATTTGTCTTCTCATTACCAAACATCCAAATCTACTAGAGCATAGCACGAGTAGAACCTCGGGTTGACCCGGACCTGTTGGCGGGTCACCCGTGGCAAAAAATCCTAGACCTGGACCCGGCTTGACCTGGACCCGTTGGGACACGGATCTGCAGGTCACCAAATTCCCACGGTTCCAGGTCACGGAGGTCACGAGTTTGTTCGCGGCTCCCTCAACTCAACATCTAACGCTTCCTCCATCGGACGGCATCGACATCGCCAATTTGCCCAACCAAGTGCACCTTTGTCTCGTTTTCCCCGCCCCTCCCCCGCGCCACGCGCTGACCCGCCCCGTAGAAGCACAAGATCGTCGCGAAGTGCGGCGCGCACTTCACGGTGATGGTCGTCGGCGAGTCGGGGCTGGGCAAGACGACGCTCGTGAACACGCTCTTCGCGACGGAGCTCTACTCGCCAAAGAACTACTCGCGGCGGCACCTCAAGCAGCTCGACAAGCTCACGGAGGTCGAGATTATCAAGACCGAGCTCAAGGAGAAGCAGTTCAAGGTGAAGCTCACTGTGATTGACATGCCCGGCTTTGGCGACTACGTGAACAACCGCAACTCGTGGGTGCCCATCATCGACTTCGTCAACACCAGCACGAGATATACATGCGCCGGGAGCAGCAGCCGCAGCGCGCGAACAAGAGCGACCTCCGCGTGCACGCGTGCCTGTACTTCATCCGCCCGACGTGCTACACGTGAGCCCGGCCTGCTCTTTCTTTTTTGGTGCGGCGGACTGATGCCCCATCTGCGTAGGTTCAAGCCTCTCGACATCGAGGTGATGAAGCGCCTCGGCACGCGCGTCAACCTCAGCCCCATCGTCGCCAAGGCCGACACGCTGATGCAGGTCGACCTCGCGGTCTTCAAGCAGCGCGTAAGCCCCTTCCTCTCTTCAGCTGAAAAAAAGGTACACTGCTGAAACCCGTCTTGCCGTCAGATCCGCGAGGCGATCAACGTGCAGGGCATCCGCATCTACCAACCGCCGATCGACGTCGACGACGACTCGAGCGCGGAGCACGCGCGCATCCTGGTGGACGCGATCCCGTTCTCCATCATCGGGAGCACGGAGGACGTGAAGACGCCCGACGGGCACGCGGCCAGTGCGCCCGCGCACAGCAGGCATCGACCGCCTCCACGGGGCCTCGCCGCGAGCAGCGGCGCGTCGCCTGTCGTGCCCATGAAACCACACGCCCAGAAAAAGGGCTCGGTCGAGAGCACCGAGTCGCCCTTCCGCATCGCGCGGCCACCGCCGCGCACATCCTCGGCGTGCAGCACGCCCTTCGACACCTCGTCCCTTTCCGAGCTTGTCGACATCGCCTCGCGCCAGTCCACGCCGTCGCTCGTGCAGTCGCGGCCGTCCCCCGCAGTCAGCTCGCACTCGCACTCACACTCGCACGCTGCTGCGAAGGCCGCTAGCCAATTACGGCGCGCCGTCACCCCTGCACATGTGCCACCTGCATCTGCTCGCGCAGCTCATGCCGAGCTTTGCGGATGCGCTCGTCTCGCGCTAGCACGGGCCGCTCGAGTTCGAGAAGGACGGCCACTGCTACCGTACGCGCTCGAAGCCGAAGAGCCTCAGGGCCGAGATCCAGGAGCGCGGGCACGAGGACAACCTCCTGCACGTCCGCCGCGGGCAGCCGCCGCGCACGTCCCGCCCACAAAGCAGCCACTCATCGCCGTACGGGCGTAGCGCAGTGCCGTCGCCACGCGCACCAGTACGCGCCGCCTCCTGAGATCCGCTTGCCGCCAAAAGTATGCATCTCACCATCGCCGCACGTGAATGTGGCCTCATCTTACCAACGCTGCACAATCAACGCGGTCCCGACGACCTCTGCACTGATGTGCTCTTCTGTGAAAAGAGCTGGACTCGCGTTTCCTGACTACCGAATTCACTGCTAGGCTTACGCATGGCTTCCTTCCATGGCAATTTCTTTGTTCGCTCTACGTACCATACATATATATGACATACAAATAAATGTACTTTTGCTACTCTAATCTTGAAAACCTGTGTGAACTACCCGCAGGTTTTGAAAAAACACAATTTCTCAACCCGGACCCGCGAAAACCCGTTTCCCACGGATCACCCGTGCACGGGTGATCCGTGAATACGGGTCTGCAGTCCGAGTCGGGTCGCGGATACCTGCGGGTTCCAGGGAGTCGTGCTAGGCTCTAAAATCTACAGGTAAAAAGACATTATGCAATCTACCGTGCCTCGTAGCCTCAGCGTAATCCGACCCCAGGATCTCGTTATTCCTCCACTCGAGAGAATACGCCTTCGGAGCACGCTTCTATCTCGACGGTCGATGACAAACTTAAGACGGCACGACTGGCCCAACTCAAGCGAAGCAGGGAGAAGGAGCCGGAGGTCGAACTTGAGCGCGCACGGGGTACTAAAAGGCAGAAGGTCAGTGCCTCGCCTGCCAGTCCGCAAAAGAGCATTTCCAGCTTCAGCGGAAGAACTCGTGTGCCGAGCATGAAGATTCGCCAGCACAATGAACCCGAAGTGAAAGTTGAAGGCATCGAAGACGTTCCTTTGCATGGACCCGTTGGCCGCACTTCTAGGAATAGTCAGAAGAAGAATACCGAGCCCGAGAATGCCGGTCTTATCTCGTCTAGCCTCAGACGTTCGCACCGCTGCGCGATAGGGCATACCACGAGTCGATCCCCGGGTTGACCCGGACCTGTTGGCGGATCTACCCGTGACCCAAAATCCTCAACCCGGACCCGCTTCGACCTGGACCCGTTGGGACTCGGATTCACAGGTGCCCCCAAACCCGTGGGTCCAGGTCACGGAGGTCAGTGGGTATATTTACGGTTCCCTATGGGTTTTTGAATCAATTAAATATATTAGTAAACGAGCACTGGCCGCATTCTCACGCTCTTCTTCCACACCGCTCGCCGAAGCTGTCGCCCTCATTGATGTCAACAACCTCCGTTGAAGACGCCGCGGCGCTGCTCGCGGCGTGCGCTCCTTCTAGTCCGAGGACAACATCATTCTTGATCGTAATTGATTGAACCGCCGCGACGCCCTCCATCAGGTCCAGCCCCGCAAAACGAGGTCCGCCGAGTCGACATTATCAGCAAGGACGGTTGGGATCGCACGCAGGGCCCGCGCGAAAGCCTCGGCAGCGAGTGCCTGTTTGCCCGCGACGCACCGCGCGTCGTCATCCACTGCACAGCTCATGCGCATCTGCGCATCCACGCGTGTCGCGGTCGGTCTGTGAGAGCACGGACAGGGCGTCGTGTAGCGAGTGCTCGGCCTCGTCGACCATCTGTGTCGTCGAACCGCCCAATACTGCCGTGCATGCCTGTCCCGCGGCGACACCGGAAAGCTTGATCAGTTGGGAAGGCTCAGTTGTAAGTCATAAGTTGAGGTTTTTGATGGGTTCTGAGCACAGAGACTACCACAGGCTGGTTCACCTCGTCTAAGGACAGGGATACAAAGGCACTCGTTCTTTGCATTCCTGTCCCGCTCGCACGGCTCTGGATCTGGTTCGGCAAGCTCCTCTTCGATGCCTTCAACTGCTTCGCTCTCGACACCCGAATCTTCGTCTGTCTTCAGCACACCCGCGTCTGTCTCCGCCTCCGTAGGAACCGTGTCCGCTCAGGCGCAAACACATTGTTCGCTGCTTTCGCTTAGTTCCTCATGTTTCGGCTAGTCGAGCGCGGGGCGGCTTGTGCGCACGTTCGCGTTCGGCACGGTTGCGGTGCGCCTCGTAAATGTGCCGCTCGAGAACGTCGACTACGCTAGCATCGGCGCGCGCGTCCTCGCGGAGTCACTCGCCGGCGCGCCCGCGCTATTCGGGATCCCCGAGTGCCCTGCAGCGGAGGGGCGCAGGCTCCACGTACTGGCTGAGCTGGGTGCGTTCGACCTCGCACTCGGCGTGAACATCGTGTACAAGGCGGCGCAAGCCTGCAGGCGTGGTCGTCTAGCACAGCGTGCAGGCGTACCACTCATCCTTCAATGAGCTCCCCGACGTCCATCAGGTCGACAACGTGTCCATTCTCCCCATCAGGACAAAGGTTCGCGGACCCGCGCCAATAGGTGCGTCTCTACATGCTGTTTGCACAAATATAACCGACCCGAGACTACCAGCGGATGCCAGTGAGGCCGACGTTTTTGACGAGACACTCGATCTCTTCTGCGCCAACTCGCTTTTCCGCAACTTCGAGATCAAGGGACTCTCTGACCGTGTCCTCATCGTCCTCATTCTTTTTGTCTCCGACTGCCTCGCCAAAATCAGTTCCGCGTGCACCGTGCCGGCCCAGATCAAGGCATTCAAGACCCTCAACACGCTCGCCATCGACAGCTTCGCAATTCCTGGCGATGCGAGCTTCCCTTGTACTCATACACCTCGTCGTGCCCCTGCGCCGGACGCACTGCGGAGTCGAGCACGATCGAGTGCGTCTTCGACACCAACTCTGGGGAGGAGGGTGCAACCTGCGCGGCGCATATGCCCGCGTGTACCATGTCAATCCATATTGCTTTTGTGCTTATGTGCTTATGTGCGTTGGGGTCATTGCTGATTCAAATTGTATTTCCATGCATACATAAATATAACATAAAAATGAACGAACTGCCTCCTCAGACCTGTGAACTACCCACGGGTATTAAAAATCGAGAATTCTCAACCCGGACCCGCGACAAACCGTTTCCCACGGTTCACCCGTGTACGGGTGATCCGTGAATACGGATCTGTAGTCCAGGTCGGGTCACGGGTACCCACGAGTTCTAGGGACTCGTGGTATGCCCTACTGCGCGATCATTATTATATTTCTTTCTATTATACTTTTACTTATTACACACTAAACTAGTTTACCTTGTATTAGGTTAGTTAAAGATATAGACATTTGCACCGCCGCACGATCGACTGAACTTACCTTGTATTAGGTTAGTTAACAATATAGACATTTGCACCGCCGTGCGATCGACTGAGCTTACCTTGTATTAGGTTGTCTCTCGCGCGGATCCTGTCTCACCCTGCAAAAGAAGGCCAAGTGTGACGGACGAAAGTGTAGTCAGTTCTGCTGAAGAGCAACCTGTGGATGATGATGGTGACGACCGTCGTGACAAGACATTCTGGCCTGCGTTACCTTCTCTTCCTCCTGTGGGCGATGGAATTAGGCGTACAGGATTGCTGAACATGCGCCCGAACCCCATGCTTGTCTCACGCTGGAGGACCAGTCCAGTACGCTCGACGCATTCATCAGACAGTACGCCTAATCTTGTCGACGACGACACGGATGAGGGCACATCCGACGAACATCCCGCTACGCCGGAGAACAATGGCAGTACCCCAGAAGCTGTGGAGAGCACAGAGACCAGTCATGACATGCCGCCGAACTCTGATGATGATGAGGAGAATGAGAACGACGTGGAAAACACTGCTTGTTTGTCGAAGAGACTGACGGTCTCCACTTTCAAGAGCTTTGGTCTCATCGCGAAACCGAGCCCCTTAGCATTGTCGAAGCGTGTCTGAGCGCTGCCAGCACCGATAGCAGATCCCGATTGTGAGGAACTAAACCCTCTGGCGCCCAGTGAGCCAATGTCACCTAAGCGAAAGCGCCGCAAACACACCCCCACACCTTCCCCTACTCAGCCATTACATGGAGCGTTGGCTGCACTTCTAGGAATAGTCAGAAGAGAAATTCCGAGCCTGAGAATGCCATTCTTATCTCATCTAGCCACAATAGAGGAAGGCTATGTACGACGCATGAGAGTGTAGCCAGTCCTCGTTGTCACTAGGTAATGCTTGAGCTGGTATAGGCAGTCTTCTCGTGGATGTTGCGAAGAGCTGCCCCTAGATGCCTTCGATTCCTGGTCAACTCATTAGCTCTTGCGTAGTAAAGCATTCCATGGAGTTGCTAATGCCCTAATCAACATAACGACTCAAAGTGATATAGACTGACTCGTACCGACGTAGCTCCAGCTTGTTCAGTTCAGGGTACTGGAAGATGCAATGAAACATGTCTGACTGCTCATTGTTATGGGGAGCAAGGACAATGAAATATACAACATTCTCGAGAGTGTTGAGTACGTTTTGTGAGACCAGTACTAGTCGAGCATTTCATGAAGTTGCTAAAGCCCTAATTAACATAAAGACTCAAAGTGATATAGACTGACTCGTACCGACGTAGCTCCAGCTTGGTCAGTTCAGGGTGCTGGAAGATGCAATGAAGCATGTCTGACTGCTCATTGTTGTGGGGAGCAAGGACAATGAAATATACAACATTCTCGAGAGTGTTGAGTACATTTTGTGAGACCAGTACTAGTCGAGCTTGCACCAGATCTAATAAAGACCGGGACGATCACGAAAACATGCCAGTTTCATTCGAGCTAAATGTCTGTCTCCTCTATACCCAGGGGGCTCGAGGATGTACAGTTAATTTATTCATCGGAGCAGCTGTCTGTTGTAATGTCTCACTCGTAGTCGGCTTTCAAATTTCAAGTTCATGGTTTACATATTATTATTATTTATGTTTAAATACTCGTTTCATTTCATTGGATCTCTTCCTGTGTCTCATGCCTCAGACATTTTCGACACTGATAAATCAGCTGGGATTTCTATGAGATCTGTGCTGGCATCATCGTTGCATAGAGTTCCAAGCAGCAAACCCAAGTAGTTATAAAGGAGCAAATATAATCACTGATATTCGGATGACATACTACAAAACAGAAGACAATACCGAGTCAATAGGGAGCGCGAAAGCAAGATACCATGGAAGGTAGGCACAACACACGATACGTAGTACGCAAGTTTTTAAAAAACAGAGAAAGATCAACAACTGTATGCATAACCAAGACGGGATCTGTAGTCCGAATCCGAGACGAGAATGACAGCTTGTACAGATTTCTATTCTAGTACAAGAGGATTATTGAGGGGATCATCCGGAAGGCCCGTGTATCCTGTAGGCAAGCGCGAAATAATCGTGTCAAACTCAACGTCCGTTGGATACTCCGTGGACGCCGCCGAGGCTATCGACAAACCCATGCCATCGTCACTACGGGACGTACCATCCACCGAAAAAGCAGTAGAGCTTGCAGCATCGTCCACCGAAACTGCAGTTGAGCTTAAATCCGAGGGCAAGCTAGCTGAACCGACAGAAGGAGCTAAATCGGCAGAAGGATCTGAAACAGAAGAAGGTCCGTGAGGAAACAGAAAGTGGGAAGTAAGCATTGTAGTCGCAGACACGGGGGACTGAGGCGCAGGTGCGAGAGACTGATATTCAGGTGCCGGGGACTGAGGCGTAGACGCGGGCGATTGAGGCGCGGGCGCGGGCGACTGAGGCGTCGACTCGGGCGATTGAGGCGCATGCGCGGGCGACTGAGGCGCGGACGTGGACGACTGAGGCGCGGACGCGGATGACTGAAGCGTGGGCGACTGAGGCGCGGGCGCGATGGACGGACGCGTGGACGAAAGAGAATGAAACGAGGAACGAGCCGGTGTATACGAAGGTGCGGGCGGGATTACGGCAGTAGATCCCGCAATGTGCGTCGCGTCAGACGTATGTGTAGAGGTTGACTCTACGGGAGTAGGAATGGATGACAGCGACGGAATGGATGACAGCGACGGATTATTGTCTTCGTTAGCAACGGGACGGTTTGATGCCACAGATGCAAGGGGAAAAGATGCGGAAGCAGTATTTGAAACGTGAGCCATGGCGGGCAATGGCAGCGGCCTGGCGCGAATAGGTGTAGAACTCGCTGGCATCCTGAGCCAGGCAGATATCCTCCTCGACAATGGAGCCTGGACAGGGGGAGCCTCACTCGGCGAAGATTCGCCAGAAGCATGTCTAGACGACGAAGTCCTTTCGACTGGAAAAGTCGCAGTCGTTGACGGCTCAACAGGGTGAGGCGAGGGATAAATAAATGACGTTTGTGCCGCGGATTCCATGCGTGCATTGGGAGGAGCCGATCTATGTAACCTGTCAGTCGTTGGGTCTTAAAATACACATATACAAAAAACTTACGGATTAGGGTCCACAACGCGAGTTGGAATATCGGCACTAAAAAATATGTGAGAATGAATTTGGTGCGGAATGTGTAATGAAGAGTACATACGTTGCGGCCAAATCGGCGAGGGTCATATCGACCCTGAAAACGGCCCCGCGTCTGACGGCATCGTTGAACGCCAGTGTCGCCTGAGCCCTGCTGGAGTATCGTTGCATAGACTGACCCGGCACCCCGTCTGTTAGAGCCGTGGCTTCGTCTCTACAATTTCATCAGTTTAAAATTCATAAGTAAAAGCGGCCACTCACTCGCTGCGAAATAGTCCAACGTCTCGCCCTACGAAGACCACATACCAATGCGTATTAAGGTCCGCAGCGAGAGTAAAAGAGGCTTCAAGCAATTCCTGTGTCTCCGAAAAAATGGCATCGACGTCAAGACCGGAGACAATGACTACAGCCTGGGCAAAAGCGACAATGACAGTGGCGGAGACGCGGAGCAGCAGGACAAATAACAAAACGAGGACACGGTTTGGCGCGCGCGCGACTCTAGGCGGCGGGTTATCTGGCATCGTCGTTTCTGCGTGTTCTGGGCTAGACAAACATATGAGTTGTATCACCATTAGATACTAGAGGTGAGTGACTCTGACGTACCTAGTGCTTAAGAAATGATTGAGACGCTCTTTGGAGTAGTGCGGGTGATATGGGGGGATGAAACGAGGTGAACGGTCATCCTATTCATCTACCCAGCAGAAGTGTAAGTTTAGATGGTGCTTCCGTGCTAAAGGCCGATCTTTCCACGTCGATGCGGGTCATAGGGGATGTAGAAGTCTTCGAAACTCACAGGAATGCTTCTGAAGATCCTCCGAGACAGAAATACAAAGTAGCGATACTGCGCATTTATTCAAAGAATAAAATTTGTTTGTCGACAGACTTGATGACACCAATAGCGACAGTCTGCCTCATGTCACGAACGGCGAAACGACCGAGAGGAGGGTACTCGTTGTAGCTCTCAACGCACATCGGCTTCGAAGGGATAAGGTTGGCGATGCAAGCATCACCAGACTTCACGAACTTCGGCGAGGCCTCCATCTTATAGTTTGTGGCAACGTTAGAAGAAAAGAAGAACTGAGCGGGAGTATTTCGATCTTGAAGTAGATCTATACGAGCCTCAAAGAAACAGCACCAGAAGAACGATACACTTCTTATGAGTTCAAAATACAAAGACTGCACAAAGGAGAACTCACGGAACGTAGCTAAGGTGGCTGGCTTGCTTTACTAGAAAAGAAGGTGTACTTCGTTTACTTGCTTCTCTCTAAGTTCCATGGAGAAGCCCGGCTTTAAATCAGCGGTATTTGCGCGACCTCTGGAACAGCAATGAGGATTGGACACAATATTTATTTCTTTGCTGGATGAGCATACGACACAAACGAATCGGCGGCATTCAAAAAGCGAGCTCAGTAGATGTAGCATTGAGTCATACACCACGCATAGTAGAATCGGATTTTCTGTTGAACGATAGGAAAAAAAGAACTCGGTTAATATTTTTTGGAACAGTTTATCTTTACTTCAGTAACTTACCCTGCGTTGATTTAAGTTAATCCTACTCGCCGCGAGATCTATCGAGTAGTCCACAGCACAGAGCTCATCGTCTGTCGGAAGACGGTCGGGATAATCATAAAACCATTGCTCGAAAAGGCGACGGAAAAAAGGCCCTTTTTTTTGCAAGCAGGCCGCGCGATGAAATGCTGGGTAGTGTCCACGGAGCCATATGCGCTGTTCAGGCGTCGCCCATGTGAAGCTGAAAGCCATACGAAATATGTTGAGGATTGTCTAAATTGACTGCGAGATAAGCTCTTCATATAATTCTGCAACAACTCACTTTTTTTTCTCTTCGCCTCGGCATTATTCAGGGTGAAACGAGACTTCGGGATCCTCAGGGCAGATCAAATCAAGGATAAGGCCTGTTACATTAGTCGGTGGAATCTAAATAAAGGTCGTTGGTAGCGAAGGAAGTGGTGCCGTCGTGCGTGAAAGACACGTACAGCATCGCGCACGGAAGCGCTCGAGGCGTGAGAACTAACTACCGAGTACGACCTATATACGGAATGAACTCATGACACGCAGCGATTTTGACATAGGGTGCGCCGTTCATTTTGTGAGTCGCGCTTTCTCACAATACGCAGCGTTTCTGACAAGATTACACCGTTCCCCGTTTTCTCTGTGGGACAAGCACACCTCTCGGATGACGCTCCATCTCCTGATCGCAACGCTCGACATCGCATTCCCAACCACGAATTCTTGGACATGTGGCTCGCACATTTTTGTAAAGAGGAGAGTGATGCAGGCGCTCTCAATGCACCCAGCACAACACTCGTATCAACATGATAATATATTGGCCTGTTAAGAGACGACCTCCTCATCTATCCCCCCCTTAATACGAGGCTATTCGCCTTCCCCATCAACCCGTCCCTTCTCGAGCAGGTAAACAATTCACTTGTCACCGCAGAAGTCAATAATAAAGTTGAACCATACGCCTTATGTACCACCTTCTGATACGCTATAAGAATGAATGAATATTATATATCGCACGTCTTAAGCACAAGCACTTACTCGGGCTGTCTTTCGAACTTGATACATGCGCGCGGCGTGCACCGAATAGTTTGTGGCCGCAAGCTCGACATCCGTTGCAGGTCGGGGAGGGAATACGCGAAACCAGTCGTCGTACAGCGAGTGAAAGAATAATGTTGTCGTATCTCTCTGGTACGCACGATGGAAATATGGGTAGCGTTCCAAAAGCCAAACGTGTTGTTCGTATGTTGCCCACGCAATCCGAGCCATGCTGAATACGCAGCGTAATGATGATTGTTGGAAGACAAGTCAGTAGGTGGCTCCCCTACGACTTCGCTGTCCTGGTCACGAGGTGTCGCAGCGAACTTAAATTCAACATTTCCTTTACGAATGGAGATTAAAACACGTGTATTGCGATCACGGTGGATATGGCATTGCCGTTGTTCCCTATGCGATCTGAAACGTACATTGGAGAAAGACTGTTGATGCAAATCGCTTGAGTTGCGGGAGAATAAAAAAAGATTGACCAATTTGATCATACCTATCAGAAAAAAGGAAAGCAAGATTCACGTCAACAGGACACCACGGAGATTTGATCCTCACGACTTCTTGAAAATAATACAGGACTTGATATAGTTGACCACAGCGAACGCTGGTCTGTTTGATTAGTGGTAAACATTCGCGTATCACCCCATATCACGTATCACCCCATATCGCAGCTTTGCGTCTTCTCATTCACAATGCCCGGACGCAAATGGGCAGAAGGTCGCTCTCTCAAACTCTTGACTGACAACATCGCTGCCTATGAGAAAGCACAGGACGACAAATCGTTGAAGGTCTTTTTCATCGACTTTTTCATTGTCTGGTTCCGAGAGATCCCGACCCCGCCGTCTGTCAACAGAGAGATGCAGATCGCGTTCATAAAAAAGGTGAGCTTTTGTGAGCATGAAAGTGAAGGAAATACGAACTCACTTTTTGCCAGCGTATCAAAGCCTGGTTCAACAATCACAGCGGTGCCCGAGGCGACAAGCGTCTTCAAGGAGGGCGCACCATTCGAAAAGCCTTGGAAGCTTTGGTCATCGGCAAGGGTCCATCGCGCAAAAAGCAAAAACTTCAGCCTGTCCAGGCGTACTCTGAGCTGTACTGGCGTGACAAGCTGCGCGGTCCGATCTTAGAGGCATGGGAGGACGAGAAGAGGAAGAATACGGCCCTTTCACACAGAGACTATATCGCGTTCATGAACGCGAAGCTCAGGATTCTTTTACAGAACGAAACTCCGGAGGTCCAGGCACTTGTTGAGGAGCATCGCAGCAAAGCTTCCAACATCGCTGAGCCTGCGGATACCGCTCTACTTCATGCTGGCGAAGAGGTCTTGCCAAAGGTTGAGCAAACTCGCCTCTCGAGTGCACGCGCGAAACAGATGTGAGTTTTTGGAGCATCTCAGAATTCAAACGACAGGATACTGAGACGTGTTTCAGGTGTATCGATAACTTGCAGCCAGTCTTAGCAGAGCTAGTATCGACCATCTACGAGCACACCGGACTAGTGTCCTTCGTCGTGGTTGGTGGCCCACAACCTGGACGCGACGGACGCTCAGTCGTGTATACGTAAGTATTTGTCTCTATTTGCGAGTTTTTACTCAACATACCTACAGTGTCTCTTCTGGGTGCACCATTGACACCGAGCAACGATTCGAAGAGTACCATCCCCACTTCAAACAACAGGTGCATGGGCCGTTTAAACAATTCGCTCGAGACTGCTATAGTGAGTTTTCATATGCTTACACGGCCACTCGTATAAGAAACCTAATATATTTCACTTGCTTGTAGACGATGAGCAGCGCAAAAATTTGAGCCTCAAACCTCTCTGCGAGCCGACCTACACAACGGATGAGTATCTATCGGACATCTTCGCTCCTGAAGATCCAGAGCCGGCTTCTGCGTCGATCCCTGTGGCTGTTGCGCTGTCCTCGGTCGTTGATGGTTTCGGTGTGACACCTCCTTCGCTGTCTTCTTCCGTCTTCGATTCTGCTTCCAAGAAGAGGAAGCGCACGAAATCAAAAGATGCTGAAGCTAATTCGGACTCGGATGAATCAGACGACGACTTCGACTTTCCGCTCCTGCTTGAAGACTCCGACGATGGCGTCGACGACTTCATTGACATCGGCCCCTTCGCTGCGAAACCTCCTTTCAGTCCTACTTCGGCAGATGATGTCGGTCTTGATGTCGTCGCGCAGCGCGTTGATGAAAGCGGCGCAAAATATGTGAAGATCCGTGGCCGTGATGGATGGATCACAGATTACGAACTCATTCGCCTGCGGAACATCGGGCGTAATAACGCTCTTATGCGCTCAATGGACATTTCAGACACCACATACTCCATTCCTACGCTTATCCCTCAAAAATACTCTGTCGACAAGACCGCGGAAGTGTTATTCCCCCGCAAGAGTTTACCTCGTCACGCGAAAAACGGTTTTACTTAGTAGGTCGCTGTCTCGTCGTATTTTATACTGTGTGCTCATCTATATACTTGCAGCGAACTTGATGTTGCAGACAAGGACGTCAATGACGGCCTTGTCGTTTTTGATGATCAGCGCGATCGCTATGACCGCTCAAGCTTTTTATTATCCGCCGACCAGGATAGCCGTCGCGAGAGCGTAGTGCCGACGCCGCTTTATGAGCCAGTCACGTCTTTCGCCATCGACCCCTCTACAACACTCACAGCAGCGCACGCACATACGCAATATGTAGCTCCGCCGACGCCGACGCCTCCATCCACGCCTGTTGCCGTGCACGAGGTCGCGTCCATCAACGTCAATGAGCTACCGGACTGGCTTCAGGTCCCAGGTCAACACATGCTCGATAACTTTCGCGGTGTGGACGAAGACGATATTTTAAGCAACTGGTTCGCGATTGAGAAGTCTCTAGCAGAAACAACGGTACGACACTCACATATCTCATTAACGTATCCAGTATCTAAACTTCTTGTTAGCTATCTAATCAGCTTATGGGTACGCATGATCGACCGACGGAAGTTCCGGCTTGGACGAGGGCGAAGCGGAACACAAACAGTACTCCCAAGCTAGACCTCGATACCTTCCCTCCAAAATGGCGCTCATGGTGGTCCTCTCTTCAGCCCTTCTGGCGCCCGCAGGAGGGTATGGATTGGCCTTTGGGATTCGCCGAGCCTGCGAATGAAGAGTGGCTACACGTTAGGAAGGCAGGGAAAAATGGTATTTTTCTTATCGTACTCACCCTCTATTGGTGGCGTATCGCAGCCGAGACTGATGCGCAGAAGGCAGAGTATCGTTCTGCTCTTGAGGACGTGGCGTGGGTCTTCGCTAGACTCGCGTCACTGCCACCACCTCTCGCAATCAGTTCGACTACACCCACTCGTCACCGCCCGAAGCCGTCGCGCAAGGAAGGCTCAACTGCTACCGGTACGACCTCGCCTGCCACTAGATCCAGGATTAGCAAATCGGCACCGGGTGAGAAAAATGTACTGCGTCGGTCAGGAAGGAAGGTTTAGTGAGCGCATCTGTCGTTTTCTCATCAAGTCTACTGTTCTCGGTCCGTCGTACCCCCTTTTTTTTGTCCCTTCACTATTATCCTTCAATTTTTATCCTATTGCGTGACGCCATTATCAAAAAAAAAGCCCTACAATCTCTATTTCTTGCTGTCTTGTCGCCTTTACTCCATCACTAATAATGTTGCACCGTCGAGTCTCTGTCGCATCGCGTGCTCCCCCTTCCCCTTTCTTGTTCTTGCCGTGTCGCCGTCGCGTCGCACGCCCCCCCATTTCTTGTCCCCGCCGCGTCGAGTCGCTGTCGCGTCACGTGCTCTCCCCCCATTTCTTGTCCCCGCCGCGTCGAGTCGCTGTCGCGTCGCGTGCTCTCCCTTCCCTTTTCTTGTTCTCGCCGTGTCGCTGTGGCATCGCGCGCCCCCCATTTCTTGTCCCCGCCGCGTGTCCCCATTTCTTGTCCTCGCCGTGTTGCTGTCGCATCGCGTGCCACCATTTGCTTGTTCTTGTCGTGTCGTGGCCGCATTGCGTGCCCCCACTTTCTTATTCCCGCCGCGTCGCGTGTCCCCCGCCGAGTCGCTCCCATGTCGCGTGCATTCCCATTCCTTTTTATCGCTAGAAAAACTAATATTGTTACCGCTGTGTCTGCTGCGTCGTAGGGCATAGCACGGGTCACGTTTACCCGCGGATCCCCACGGGTAGATCCGTGGCAATACCCACGGGTTCGGGTCACCCCGTGCACGGGTCACCCGTTTCCCACGGTTCAGACACGGGTTCGGGTCTGATTTTTTGGCAATCTACGGGTTACCCGCAGGTAATTCAAGACCCGTGCTTGTAGAGGGTAGTACAAATGTTCAGTAATTGTGAAGCCTATTATGTTTTGAAGAAACACCGTCGGTAAATTATCAAGTTTGGAAACAATATGGGATCGGGTTGAGGAGCATCACGTGCCGAAGATGATCTTCGAGAGTAGAGAATCAGTCGAAGAAGAGACTGTTGAAGGTGTTGAAGGAGTGGTCGGCCTCGCTGGTATACAGCTCAAGGAACTATCTTTACGGGACGCGGAAAGTGTGAGTGCGGATGGAAGTGTTTCGTTTGCCATTCAGATGTATAGATGACAATTGTTTATATAACTCATTTTCGAGAGTAGTGCGAAGCTACGAGACTATTATATACTAAAATCACTGAGCAACCCCGGCATGTCACTATATTCATCATCTGAAAGTACCGCAATACTCTGCAGTCTGGTGATGTGAGCGAGTGCAGACTCGGACGTTGTCGCTGAGTCGGTCGTGCCGGATGCGATTGTCATAGTAAAGCCAGGGGTATCAATAAGACTAAAGTACACGGAAAAAAGGTCCATCTTGTCCCAGACGGAGTTGCCACCCTCCGCACGGCCCTCCTGGTAGAACTTGACGATCTCCTTGCCGGCCTGCGAATTCTTCTCCTGCTCCGAACACGAGATACCCGAGTCCTGAAGCAGCTGCTGCCGCTCGTGCAGCAGACATGTAAACTCGTCCGTGCTCGCATTAAACCCAGCGTGCGTCAGGTGCACGGGGTCGTACGGCATGCTAATCTCGGGCTTCTCCACGTGCGCGCCATTCTTGCCCGAGCCCGAAATAGAGCCTGAGGCTAACCCCGAAGCGCTCGAGGGGCCCGACTTGGATGCGGAGCGCGAGCACGGGGCGAATGTGTGCTCGGGGGAGACGTCGATGTGGGTGGGGGCAGAGGCAGGCGGGGGCGGGGAGTGGAGCGCAGGCTCGGCGGCGTAGTAAGGGTCAGGAGCAGGCGGCGGTGCACTAGGCAGCGAAAGGCGGCGGTGCGCTGCGCGCTCGGGGGCCTCCTGTTGTGGGATGGATAGGTCATTGAAGTCGACGGTATTCTGGCGCGAGGGGCGCGGCCGGGGCGAGGTCGCGGCGGCCATGCTGCTGTCGTCGTCCTGCCCTCCGCTGCTGCTTGCGCTGGCGGGATGTTTTCTGGAGACTGGCACGGACGCGGTCGCGGCACGGGAAGGTGGAGGTGCTGCTGATGCTGCTGCCTTCTCCACGTGCGCGCCATTCGTGCCCGAGCCCGAGATAGAGCCTGAGGCCGACCCCGAAGCGCTCGAGGGACCCGACTTGGACGTGGAGCGCGAGCGCGGGGCGAACGTGTGCTCGGGGGAGACGTCGATGTGGGTGGGGGCAGAGGCAGGCGGGGGCGGGGAGTGGAGCGCAGGCTCGGCGGCGTAGTAAGGGTCAGGAGCAGGCGGCGGTGCACTAGGCAGCGAAAGGCGGCGCTGTGCTGCGCGCTCTGGGGGCTCCTGTTGTGGGGTGAATAAGTCGTTGAGGTTGGCGGTGTTCTGGCGCGAGGGGCACGGCGGGGGTGAGGTAGCGGCGGCCATGGTGCTGTCGTCGTCCTGCCTCTGCTGCTGCTTGCGCTGGCGGGGTGTTTTTTGGAGACTGGCGCGAACGCGCTCGCGGCGCGGGGAGGTGGAGGTGCTGTTGATGCCGCTGCCGCTGCCCGTTGTCGCAGCCGTCGTCGTCAGCGTCGTCTGCAGCGGAGGCGTCTTCGCACGATGAAGAGGGGTAGGCGTGAACGGCGGCTGCAAGGACTGTTTCGTCACGATCGATGGGGACGGAGAGCGCGATTCAAAAGAGCGTGCTCACCTGATGACTTGCGTGCGCTACCGCCTGGATGGCCCCGTCTGCGAGCACGTTGTCGTATTCCTGGATGGACGTCCTACTCGGCCTGATGTACTCGACGTCGAGGCGCGCGGGGTCGAGAATAGGCGGCGTACCAGGTTCGCTGAAGTATGCGAAAGTGAGGCAGAAAGGCGTATGGTGCAGTGAAAGTGGAACTGGTGCGCGTTCCGTCGTTACCTTCGGCTTGCTCGACACTGTCGTCGTCGCGGATGGCCTCGTCTGCGAGCGCGTCGTTGTATTCCTGGCCTGATGTACTCGACCGTCGCCTTCGGCTTGCTCGTCACTGTCGTCGTTGTGGATGCACTGTTGCTGCACGGCCGAGATGGTGATGTGGGGTGAAGGTGAAGTCGACTAATCAGGTCCCAATTAGGATGCAGCTGATTCAGCTGCGAGTTTGCCAGCTCACCACGCTCCTACCTACCGTACTCCACGACTCTCCACGACTCACTCAACAATGTATCGTGGAGGCCTTTTAGCCCAAGCTCCGTGCGCTGCGCAGTCTGCGCGTTTTAATTTCTGTGCTTCTTTCTGACTTTCGCGGCGCTGGCAACTGTTTTTTTTACCTCTGGACTTTTCTCGTGCCCCGTGCCGGACCTCTTCACATCGCGTCGCACATCGTCTGTCGTGTCTGTTATGTCTTATTGCTGTGGACAACGGTAATCCGTTCCTTCTGCCCGATGGAGTCTATGATTGGTGAGTTCCCCGCTGCTGAACAGCTGTCTTCAATATCTGTATAAATAGTAGTCTAATTTTCTATCAGTCTGATCGTGCTCGTCTCCCCCCATTGTTCCCCGCCTTAAACTCATCAAATGACAAAAAAACGGTCGGCGCGCAGCAAGCGGAAAGCGAAGGTCATCGAGATCAGTGACGACGAAGGTGGCGGGTTTTCGCGCGAGTCGTCTCAAGCGGTCAGCAGTACGACTGCGCCCGAAGTCGGCGGGCGCAAATCCAAGAAGCGTGTCAAGAAGCTGTTTGAAGATCGCTTCGACACTGCTACGAACAGCAACCAAGCAGTGCTCAGTATGTCCTTCTCTTCTTTCCGCTTCTCTTCTTTTTGAAATAAATACTCAAGTATATTATAGCTGCGCAAATGAAGCTATGGAACTCGCCGGTCTACGCTCACTTCCACTCACCACCCGAAATCAAGACCTTCGCGGACGGTACAGTCAAATATATGTTCAAGTGCGGAAGGTGAGTCGCTCGTCTTATTTATTCTCTAATTTATTCTTTATTGATATATTATTTTAATTATTAATAATTACATAGAGTACCATCGGCGCTATTGGTCGGGCGAGCGCGCGATGACACATCGACAGCAAATCTCAGGCGCCATGTCAGATCCTGCGCGCCGCTAGAAAACTCGCAGACCCAGCTCCTCAAAGCCTTCGCGCAGGGATCAACATATTCTCAGTCGCGTTTACGGTTTCTTCTCGTCATGTGGATTGTTCGGCATCACCGCCCGTTTGCAATTGTGCATGACGCGGAGCTAATCGCAATTTTCCATATGTTCTGTTCTTCGGTCATCGTCCCCTCACCTTCTACGATATCACGCAACATTCAGGATGTCTTCCGCTTGGCCAAGAAAAACATGTTAGCAAAGCTTGAGGTACGTTTCGAGTTTACTTTAGTTTTACTTAACTAACTTTAAGCTATGTAGGCATATCCAGGGAAGTTCCACGTCGGTATTGACGGTTGGACTTCCCCGAATGTCATATCGTTTCTAGGTGTAGTTGTCCATATGGTCGAGGATAATAAAATGATATCGTTTATATTAGACTTCGTAAAGTAAGTAACTGATATTGCCTCGCCATCTACCATTCGCTCACTATCTAAACCAGGCTCACGAAAGCTCACAAAGGTGACTACCTCGCTCAACAGTTAGTGAAATGTCTAAAAGAGTTCGGCATCGACAAGAAGGTACGCATTGCGACCTCAGACCCGTCCTTATATTTATATGGCTTATATTAACAGATTCTCGGTGTTGTCTGTGATAACGCATCGAACAACGACACCCTTATTTCGGAGCTTGAACTTGCTTTAAACAGTCATAATGGGTCTCACACTCGCATCCGCTGCTTCGCACATATTTTGAATCTTGTTGTTAAGGTTAGTCGCTCGTTACGGTGTCTACGCATTATATGCTCAACAAATACCTAGGCTCTCCTATCCCTTTTCAACTACGAAAAGCCCGCAATCATATTTGCGGGCTCGGCCAGTGACAGTGTCGAAGATGACGGGAACGACAGTATTGACGAAGAGGAGGACATCAGCGACACTGCTGATGGTGACGGCAGTGACAGCAACACAGACGACGAGGAAGATGAATCCGAGTCAGAGGAGGACAACAGCGGAGAGGAGGACTCTGACGGTGATGACGACGATGATGACGATGATGACGATGATGACAACACATCCGTCCTGCAAACACCTGAAAATACTGACGTTGATGTTGATGCTGACCGCGAGGCCAGCGACGATAGGTACTTGAACGAGCTCATAAAGGAGATCAATAAGAACGAGAAACTGAGGCCGGACCAAATTCGCCTTGGTCGCGGAGCCATAACTAAGGTATGTTTCTTTCTACTTTATTTATTATGATAGTTCAAAGGCTAATACATTGTATGTCGTAGCTCAAGAGACTCGCGAAACGAACCTGCCACTCACCGAACCTCGTTAAGGACCTCAAGATGTGTTGCCGCTCGACAGGTGTTAGTCCGGCAAAAAAAATGCTTCGACCAGTCGCGACTCGATGGAATTCTGTTACGGAGGCGCTTGGTCGCGCGATCTACCTGCGGCGCGCGTTGGACAAACTCGTGGACCTCAAGCATCATAATGGGCCACGCACGTCCCAGCTCAAGCGTTATAAGTTCAAGCCAGACGAGTGGGACATTATGATCCAGCTTTACGCTGTCCTTAAGGTATGTTTAAATAGCCATAATCTTTTCTCTGCGAGATATTGCCTGACTGTCTTTCTAAGCCTTTTTTACACGCAACAACAAGAATATCGAAATCGAAGGTCCCCCTTCTTCACGAGGTTATTCCCCTTATTGACGTGCTCACAAAACGGCTGGACACCGCGATCCTCAACAAGAATAACCACCCCGTTGTTCGTGCAGCTGCCGCACGCGGTCGCGAAATGCTCAATAAATACTATGCGAAAACTGACGATTCAATCATGTATCGAATGTCTATGAGTACGTCCACCTCTCTTCTTGCAACGGGTTCGAATGGATCCTTGGAAAGCAGTACTGCAAGACTGCGCGCTCTCAAACGCGATATTGCCTCCGTACTGTGTCTTTTCTGCGACGTAATCTGACATCGTCTTTCCTTCAACAGTGCTACATCCCGGGTACAAGACCATATACTTCGAGAAGCAAGGCTGGCCATCTGAATGGATTGAGACCGCGAAACAGGTGCTTAAAGATGAGTGGGACGACAACTACAGGCCTGTGGAAGAAAGTCACGTCGAGGCCGAAGATAATGTACGTTGGCCTTAATTTCTAATTGAAAAGTATATTAATGTCTTTATAATAGTCTGTATCAGATATCGAAGATAGCAATGGCCTTTTCTCCAACATCGACAACTGGGGAAAAGGGGGAGCCTTGCGTACGAAGATGGATGAGTACATGCAGAGCCCGATTCTTCCGAAGGTTAAGGACCCTATCGGATGGTGGTCAACGATAGCAGATACAGGTGATTCGTTTGCTCGCATGGCTCTTAACTACTTGTCTGCTCCTGGTACGTCTCATTTTCCTCTTTATATCCCTTATTAATTTATTAAATTATAGCTACGTCTGTTGATGTCGAGCGTGCATTCTCGCGAGGAACGCTGACTGTATCAAAATATCGGCATGCTCTCACGGATGAGTCCACGCGTGCTCAGGTTGTTCTCGGTTCATGGTCACAAGTTTCAGGCATTATAGATGAGTCGGAGGTCCTGCACACATTTGACGGCAAGTCTAATAAGCAGAGAAGGAGGAGAAGGGCCTTAAAGTAGTTTCTATCTAATTATATTGTCGTAGAGATTTTTTGCTACTCAATACTGAAGACCCGCGGGTGACCTGCCATACCCACCCTGACCCGGACTCACCATACCCGGACCCGCAGGTGTACTGACCTGCGGGTCCAAGGGTCATGCACGGGTTCAGGTCAAGATTCTGAAAATCTCATACCTGTTTAAACGGGTCCGGGTCTACCTGCGGATCGACCCGTGCTATGCCCTACTGCGTCGCATGTCGCCCTTTCTTGTCAACGCCGTGTCGCTGCCGCGTCGCGTCCCCCTTTCTTATCCTCGCCATATTGCTGCCGCGTCTCGTGTCTGCCATTCTTGTCGCCGATCATTCCTTGTTAAAAAGGCTAATCTCTAAAACTTACTTTCTTGTCTTGCCTTCTTGATGCCGATCATTCGGTGCTGTGTTGTCATGATATTGATGTAGATACCCCGTCCTTACTTCTTGTTGCTGTCTACTGCGAAACTGTCCGTAAATAGTTCTGAATATCATACAGCCTTCTCATGTGGTTGTGACTTTTGCAGTGAAAAAAAAAAGCCGGCTCCATCCCTTGATCTTGCCAACAGAAAATAGACAGATCATTTATCAGCTGACAACAAATTGATGAATGATGCGGAAAAGGCCATTCTGTCGCAGGCACGCAGATTTGGAGGTTGTCCACTAATTCATATTATTAAACTGCCTACAAAGGTATACATAGTAGTAAAACAGATAAAACAACAAGATACCCAGTCCCTACTATATAAAGTCATTGAATATGTGTGCAACCCGTAATAGGGCAGCTTAGGTAAGGCACTCCAAACTCAAGCATTTGCTGAGATTGATGCAACATGTCACCGAGAGCGTTCGCTGACCTTGAATCAATCAGGCAGCTGGTACCAGTGGCCGATTGGCCCACTTCCACAGGGGCACCACCGCCACCGCCGCCTCCGGCTCCTCCGCTGGCACCTCCGCCTCTGCAGCCGCCTTCGCCGCCCCCGCCGTCCCATCCGCCTCCTCCCTCCGCCCCGTCTCCGTCTTCCCTGTGTCCGTCGTCCCCTCCGCCTCCTCCCTTCGCCCCGCCTCCGCCACCCGCTCCGCCTCCGCCGCCCGCTCCGTCTCTGCAGCCGCCGCCGCTACCTCCCGCTCCCCCTCCGAAGGCGCCGTCGCTGCGGCTACCGCCGCGCCCGCCGACGCCGCCCTTGTCTCCGCCTGCTCGCCCCCAACGGGCGGCGGCGTCCCGACCTCAGGCCCAAGCGTGGCCGGGTCGTCCTCACCCTCGGCGTCGGCGGTACCCGCCGCGTCCTCCTCGACCCGCGCGACCTTAAGACCGGCGAGCGCTCCTTCGGCGTGCTCCGACGACGCGGCACGTTTGCGTGCACCCGTCGTCGTCGCACTGTCGGCCACGGACGGCGCACGGTCCGACCCCTGTACCATACTCAGCACCCACCCAACAAAATAAGAACGTCCTGACTTACCAGTGTATCCGCCGCTGCCTCCACCTTCACGGGCACGAGATCCGCTCCAACGAGCGCATCGACCGCGCTCAGGACGCTGAGATCCCCGCCCGCGTTCTCCACCCGGCCGACCAGCGCGTCGAGCAACTTTTTGAGCGCGGTCTTCTCGCGCACGACCTCCACCCGCTCCTTGAGGCTCAACGCGCCCCGACGCGCCTGGATCGCGTCGTCCAGGTTCTTCTGCGTCCCTCCATATGTCAGCGACGTGCCCGAGCGAATACGAGACACAACGAACTTACGTAGACGGCTCGCGCCGCGCCGACGTACTCCACCAGGACGTCCACCTCCTCCTCTTTCTCCGCGTCGGCCAGGACCGCCCGGAGCTCTTCACACGCCGCGCTCACGGGATCCGTCGTTCGAGCCGAGACAGTCGCCATTGACAGTAATACAAAGGACGCTGTTGAGCGTCGAGGGCGGGGGAGAAACGAAGAAACGAAGACGCGAAGGTCGTGCTTAAACTACAAAATTTGCTTCCGCCCCCCCATCAGTCGGCTAGCCCGATTCGGCGACGCCCCCCCCTCCCGCTTTTCTCGCCACCCGGCAACTCCCGTACCCTGCCGATCACCCGCGGCATGGCCCCTCAAGCACCACCCCACTTTCATTTTCCTCAACTAGCAAAGTACACGCATCGGCCGCTCTTCTCTACTGTCGGCTCCGCACCCGACTCCCTCAACTACCGTCGCCCCGCGTCGGACGTCCTCCCCTCCGTCCTCCCCGTGTCGGCCGCACGTTTCCACGGTCGATCCGCGACGGATCTCCATCCGCCCCGCCCCACCGCCACTCCCGCCGGCCGCACAGTCCCTCACAAACCCGGGCCACGTATCACCCGACCATCGGACTACTCCGCCACGGTCACCGATGATCGGCCGACACCTTCCTTGCCCGACCGCTCGTATGACAACGCACCCCAGCTGGGCCACCCACCCGGCGTCCGATAACAATCTCTTATCATCGTCGGCTGCGGCCCGACCTCCCTTCCCGCATGGTCGTATCTCGGCTATCGTCGCTCTGATATCGGCTCGCCATGCGCACCGCCTCCCTTCGGACGCGGCCCACTTATATCAACACCCCTCAACAACCGCCCTCACTACCCGCTCCTCCGACATTCCCTTCATGTACGCCCTCAGTCGGCCCACCCCCATCCCGCGCGCCCCGCTTCCCCGCCCCGGCCAACCGGCCGCGCCGTCTCCTGTCGGGCTCCCCTACACCCTCCCCTTCTTCCTCGTCAATGTCGCATGGGTCGGCATTGCACAGGATATCGGCGAACCGCAGCTTGTCCCTCTCGCCATCGAATACGCCGGCCCCCGTTACACCGCTCAATGGCGCGCGGTTCCCACCGACCCCGCCGCTCCATGGGGCTCATTCATCAACGGCCTCATAACACTATACCCTGAGATCCTGCCCGCCCTCGACCCACAGAAAGTCCTCCGCCTCCAGCCGCAGATCGGCCGACTACTTTTGGAAGACATCGGACACGATGCACCCCTCACTTTTGAAGGGTTCTACTGGATGGATGACATTCTACATGCTTTCGCTACCCGCTTTGGGCTCCCGTATCGGCCCCAGGACTCATTGTCGCATAATTTTACGAAAATCGCGCTCTCCGCCGCCTTCCGACGTCTCCGCGACGTTGAAAACCACGTCGGCCTACGGAACGACGGCCCTCTTCCCCCTATTCCAGGGCCGAACCTCTTCCGCGATCTCCCTCCCCACCTCGTGCAGCGCCCTCGCGCCCGGCTTGTGCCCGCCCTCAACCTGCAACATGACCCTCCCAACAATATCGCAGTCCCCGCTCCCCCGCAGCGCCCGCGCGCCCCCGCTATATCCGACCAAGTCAACCAAGCCGCCGCCGACGACCCTTCGCAACCGCTTATCGGCCCCGCCATTCCCGACTTTTCTATTCTCCCCAACTTCCCCGACCTACCACCCGCCGTCTTCAACTTCCCTCCGGTCATTTCCTTTTTCGACGACGACGACGACGGCACTTCTACTCTTCACGCCACAGCAGAGTGACCGAGGACGGTCACGATTTTAGTGGGGGGGAGGTGTACCAGTATCCGACTGGGTACAGTCCGATTTCGTACCTACACCAGCATGCGGCGGCCTCCGACGTCGGCAAGCGGCTGTCGGCCGATCACGGTTCACGAAGCGTCGGCCGAAACGGACATCGGTCGGAGGATGGATAGACTTATTACGACACTCCGCGTGCGGTCGGCCGGCCGGTGGAGTCGGACGAGGGATAGGCGACGGCTAGCAGCTTAGCGGATAGCGATAAGGAAGATATGCGGCCCGGTCGCCGCCTTATTTAGAGTAGAGTTTCGCATCATGTACTGCAGTCGATCCTGGCCCGTCCTTCCTCTATAGAGTTCATTCCCCACTTCTCTTCCCTCTGTCCGACGTCGATCCGGTTCACGTCTTCTCGAGGCTTCGCGCTACTTTGTTCCGCTCTGCACTCCGACAGTCGGCTCCGCCGCGACAGATCGAGTCGGCCCCGCGCCCGACGAGGACGCGGCTGTTTCTGATCCGACCCAGTGTTGAGTCCGACTTCGGCTTGTTCCCTCCTGGCTAAAACACTGTAGATTCACTGAACGGCGGACGTACGGTCCTTCGACCGTTTTTCCCGCTCGGCACGAAAGGATCTCGTAAACCGCCACGATCGAGGTCTCGAGTCCGACTCCAGACTGGAGGCTGCGACGGACAATTTGCGCTCCTCACTAGCTCGGGCTCGTGAGTTTGATAGGAGGCTGGCGCCGTTGCGGTCTGATAATCCGGCTTGGCAACGTCTTCGTGATCAAGGGCAGGAGGCGCCTCGTCCCCGCCTCCCACCATTCGACTTTGAGCTGCACCGCCGATGTCCTTCGCCTGCTATGTCTCTCACTGTGCCCTTTGGCGATGCAAACAGTAATGGAAATCCAAGTCAAAGCGCAGGGGCGCCAAGTTCCTTTGATCAAGATCACAACCATTCTTTTGCTACGGAGAATGCTAATACAAGTTATCTCCCGAGATCTGTTCATTCCTCGTCTTCGTCAACATCCAATATAAGTTCTGCTCCTGCGTCTGGGGCGTCTTTCGGAAATAGCGCAGGTGCTGGAAACTCTTTTTTCGCCGGTGCTAGAGTGTCATCCATGAATGCGAACACTCGCAGAAACAGAAACCCATCTCCGGAACCGATGCGCTTTAGCTTGCCGCTTGCTTTAGATGATGACGAGGATGATATTGACGACGAGCTGGACGACATCGATCGTGAACTGGATGGAGAAGGAGTTCCGTCGCGCATCGAAACTGCTCCTCTGAACGAGAGCAGTGGACGGCAGAGCAGCACTAGCGCTAACGAAAATTCGAGTGTTGGGATCCGTGGCCAGACGTCGTTGCTGCGCGACCGCGTTGTATCCCTCTTGGGCGAGATGGATTCTGGGTCCTTGTCCGCAAGCGACTTCGAAGATGAGCACATAGGCAGGGCCAGAGGCGATAGCTCACCGGCTTGCCGACACTCGTCGTTCCTTTCGTCGCGCCAGGGCCTGCGTCCTTCGCGCTCACCCGTAGGCGAGTCCGCTACGGATAGCTCCCGGCGTGCTGGCAGTGCCTAGTCGAGCGCGTCGGGCTAGCTTCCCCCGCCGTTCGCGTTGTCCTCCTTGTTCAGCAGGGTTGGCACCGTTCATAATAGCGGGAGCTCGAGCGCGGCCGTCCGGCACCCTGTCTCGCACCTGAATCCGCGGCTCGAGCGCATGATGAACCGTAGCCAAGGTCAGACGGAGCAGACAGGCCTGGGTGGGGATCGTATTAGTACCTGGCTGTGGAGCCCGCTTCCCTTACCCGACAGGGAGGAGCGTGCTGGTGCAGGTTCGGGTGTTGGCCCTCCTTCTGCTCCTGCTTCCGCTCCTGCACGTGGTGCGCCCTTACACGAGTTCTCGGCCCCGCAGTCTGCAGCATCGTCGTCGTTCTCGTTAAGCGGGCCTGGCCCTGCGGCAGGCGAGTTCGAGAGCGAGCAGATCGGGCGCATGGTGCGCCTCGATATGGAGATGGACGTCCGCCCTCAGACACATACGCATGTGCATAACCACAACCACAACCACAACCACATGCACACGCATTCGCATATAGCGCAGAGCAGGACATTGCCTTCGCCTCCGCCGCAGCGCCTGAGCTTGCCGGTGCTCCGGTCGTCGATGTATGGCTCTGAGTCGCTCGTTGGGTAGGATGGCGATCTGACAATCTGCGCATGTCCTTCCTGCCATTGGGCGCACCCGTTGCGCACTCCGTCGACCAGTCAAACCAGCCGATCGTCAACTATCTCTATGCCTATGACGTACTACTCGCTTTATTTCTTCTCGGCAAAGCGAGTGGTACGTCATAATATGCAGTGCATGGGTAGACCCGTGATGATACCCACGGCACGGTCGTCCCTCCACTCGCGCGCGCTCCGGGTCTGTCTCTTTCTCCCTCTCCCGCTCACCGTCCCCGTCGCCCTCGTGCGAGGACGACTCCTCTTTCCTCACCATCCCGCCGTCGTCCCCGACGCTCTCCACCCGTTCCACCCGTTCCTAGACGGGCCATTACCCGACGTCACTGGCGCTGCGAGATAACCGGCCCGAAGGGCAAACGGGGCTCTCGAGCCTCACAGTCCTCCGCCCCAACTCGCCGATCCATGGACACATGCGCAAGAGCTCCTTTGTGTCGACACTCGCTGGCTCCGACAGTGATGAGCCGCGACAAGCCCGACAATCGGCAATCCTGTCTCTGCCCGTCTGTCCGTAGGCAGGGCTATGGCCTGAGTATTGACGGCTACCAGAGCCATTTGCGATGCACGAACATCACCATCACCGCACCATCTTCTCCCGGCAGAGGCGGCAGCTGCGGCGACGCAGATGCCTCTGCTTCAGGAAAGCACGAAGAAGGCCAGAAAAGCAAATCCAATACAGACACGGCAAGAGGAGGGAGGAAGGAGAAGGAGCGAGAGGAGCGAAAATGGCAGATTGCGCTCGGTAGCGATCCAGGAGCGTAGGCGGATATGGGCCCGTTCCCTGCACAGCTCAGCGCGCTCGCGCTCGCGCGGCTTGTCGACCCGAAGAGTCTGCACATACTTGAGGCACTCGGCGGCAGGCACGCGCCGCGGACTGTCCAATCTGCAGTCCTCGAAGAGGGCGGAGCCCGGCGGTGGGGAAGGCCGAAAGGGATGCGGCGATGGCACGCTCCCCGTGTTCTCCAACGCGGAATTGGGGGCACACGCGTTGCACACGGACAGCCAGTATGGGCAGAACGTGCTCCCCACGCGCGTGAGCAAGAGCCTGCTGCTGCTTATGTGGCTAAGGAGGACCGTGGTGGCGTGCACAAGGCACGTACTCATGTCCTCTCCTGTGCCCCGCCCTAGTCCGCACAGGCTGTCTAGTAGAGTTGCAAGATGTGTCCATTTCGAGGACACTCGCACAGCATTTATTTTGTAGTATGGTCTTATTGTATAAACACAATCAATTACTATCAGACAACATTGAAAAAAAGTGATACAAATAAGACATAAATGATGCGCGCAACTGAGACAATACAGACCAGCACACGAGTAGAATAGAAAAGAAGATTCAAACCTGCGTTTGCGTGGGTAGAAACAGGCGTCACGCAGGGAGCAAGCAACGGAACGATTTTTCATGAAGTCTAGCTACAACATAAGCACAAAAAAATTACATGAGAGCATAGCCAAGATACTGCCCATCCCTCCAGAAAAGAAAAATAGACTGTACGAGCAGATATAAAAGAAAAAAAGGGGGAAATACGAACCGAAAACCTCACGAGGAAGAGTGTGACGTGTGGCGGTGTCGTGTGGCTGTGACCCCTCCCCATTCTAAGGCATACGTTCCCACACTCTTTGTACACTTTTCCGCTACGTTGTACACTTTTTTGTAATAGTGACCGTGACAAAGTGCACAGCCACTGCAATCGAAAACGAGGAAGTGGAAAGGACGATCCTTTGCAGGAATCGTAACTTGAAGGTGGCCACCGTCGTCAGCGACTTCAACCTTCCATCTCACCCTCCATCACTTACTCCAAAACCTTCGCTAACTTTCTCATCCATGCCTCATCACACTTGGTCTGCATGCCATGGGGTTTTCAACTCTGCGGAACTCCGGAGATTCATCTTCTCGTTCGTGAATGAGCACAAGTCCCTCGCACAATGCGCGATGGTCTGCTCATTATGGTCAGGCTCTGCTCTTGACGCATTGTGGAGGGAGATGTACAGTATAGCCCCGCTCCTTTCCCTCGCAGGGCTCTTGAAACCCGTGAGTTGTCCAGGGAAAACCTCGGTGCTGTTAGCTGATCGTTCCAACAGATGAGTCCAAAATGTGTAAAGTGGACGACGGTCGAGGGCTATCTTTACGACCAGTGTCGATTTCAAAACTATGCAAACAGAATCGAGGAACTCATCCTCCATGATCTGGATGGCTTCACATGCAATGTCATCTCAGAATTACTTCTGAAGACGGGTAAACCATGTCTTCTCCCGAACTTGAAAAACCTGGATAGCAACCAAGCCGACTCCGAAGCTCTCGATTTCGTCTTTTCCCTCACACATGAAAAGTTAGAAAATCTGGCTCTTTCTATTCCATCAGATACCCACGAGGTATCGAATCTCCTTAAAGAAGTAACCATTCGATTCCCAGGCTTGAAGAGTCTTTTGCTAAGACCCAGCGAAGACGAAACGGACACGAAGGATTTCGAATCTGGAATCCTCGAATCACTTCCTAAGATGAAGTCTTTGGAAGTTGTCAAACTTCCAATGAACTCATTGACATCGCCGATTATGGAGACTCTTTCGAATCTGCCGCGATTAAAGCAGATTCAATGGGAACATAAAGATCCCATATTTTTTTGCACAATACCGGATGTCGCGAGATTCCCAACACTTCATAACGGCTCCTTTATTTTACTCACTCGTCTTGAAATATCACAGAGTTTCTCATCCGTGATCAAACTACTTCAATTTATCCCTAACTTGACTGGTCTATTTTTGCGATCGTGGGACCTCGAGACTGCAGAAATGCTGCAGAGACTTCTAATGTCCATTTCCTGCTCGTGTCGTTCTCTCGTGGACATCATGGTCGATGCAATGCCCATAGGTTTTAATCTCGATTTTCTATCCTACATCCGCGAAGGCAGCTTGCACGTCTCCCCATCGACATTCCAATATCTTTCCCTGCCAAGTTTGGCCGCTTTCACCATAGTGTGGCCTAAACCGTTCAACTTCTCGAACATCGATCTGGCGCTGTTAATTTCTCGCCTACCGTCATTAACTGACCTGGAGTTCAACTGCTATCCAGTAGTTGATATAGGATTACCCAAACTCACATTGGACTTCCTTCCGTACATTGCTAAATTGTGTCCGAGACTCCGATCGTTGGGGCTTTACGTGAACTGTCATGTGGCTCTCAATCGTCCTTCTGAAGATGCTTATTCGGATGACGCGGATGCTTCAGGAGCATTTCAGATATTGGAAGTGCTTAATCTTGGACTATCTAAGACACCTACGAACCCGATCCCACTGGCCGAGTATCTCAGCAGGATAGTGCCTTCTTTCTGCTCCTTCACATCCGACCGGGAGTTTTGGTGCGAAGACGTCGGAGAACAAGTCGTATCTCGGCACGGCAAAAAGTACACCGAGAATAAATGGGTCACAGTCGCAGAGAGATTACAAGAAACATGCCGGACCCTGATCAAAGCCAACGAGGAAGAGAGGATAATTACCGCTAGTATGGAAAAGCGCATCCAGGAGCTTGAGGCTCACGTTCAGGAGCTAGAGGTAAGCACACTTTGTACGGCGACTGGAAACTTTGATCATTATTGAGCGCAAAAATCGGATAGAATGAGTTCCCGGACATCTGATCATGTTGCGTCCGAAGCTATGATAAACCGATGCAGATCTTATGGGAGAGACGAAGGTGTACTTTGTGATAACGAAAGAAGGAGAGGGCTTAGCATGAACATGTAAATGTGCCTATGGTGAGGATATCTTTCGTAGAATCACAAGAAAGACAGGATTACTGCTGGGATGCCGCTTATTGAACGGAATCTAGAGACTTAATTGGATTTATTCATTTGTTTGGCGCGCTCTAATCTTTGAGGCTTACAATGGATGCAAGCTATGTAAAGATACATTTGCCTTTCCAAATTGCTGTATTTGTTTTTAAATAAAAACTCTTCAAATCGTTATTTGTGCCAGCACGGGTCAACTGCTAATATCAGTATCAATAAGACAACAGTATTACTGTAATACACTGTGCCATACGTCTGCAAAACTCGGAGCTCTACGCGATGCCTGCTCCAGGCGCTCGATGGAAGAACAGCGGAGGCAGCAGGAAGTTTGGTTATGATCAACTCATTTGAAATGAGTGGCACAGGGTTGCGGAAGAATAAATGCAAGATTAGGAAACAGAGCATGGGGGAGCAAGAATGCATGTTGCGATGATCTCGGACTCAAATGTACGCACTGCGCCGTCACGTTGTATCCTCCGGATTCTTTTCCGATTCTTTTCCGACTGGATACGTAGTGAAGACTTCGTCAATTTAAATCCTGAATTGTCGGTTCTATATCTCCGACGCTTCGTTCTTTTCCCGTTATTACATGTACATGTACATATAAGACCGTCCTCTTTGTTGTACCTATCCCTTTGGCAACATGTCTCAAATTCAATCCCATCTCTGAAGTAAACATCGCCTCTGCATCAAATTATCAACAAACCTGAGAGCCTCAATACTGGCTCGAATGTATTGCCACTGGCATCTACTATTTCCAAAGTTCCTGCTTTGCTTTCATCATCTTCGCAATCCCTTAACACGCATTCGGAAGGGGTACAGTTATCTATTCGTCTGTAGATAAACACGAATATGGTCAGCTTGCGCGTTCGATAAAAGAGGGGAAAAGGCGAACCGTCTTCTTCCGCAGAAAAAGGCGAACCACCTTCTTCCGAAGAAAAAGGCGAATAGCATGCACCCAAAAGCCTATCGAAGTCTTCAGAGTTTTCAGTGTACAAAACGCGGCCTTCAATCACCAGCCCTTCCGAGATAAACGCACGAATCATGAGAGTATTTGCGCGATTTAAGGATAGATCAAAAATCGAAACTTTCCGAAGTGTACGGCCTGCACGCCAGCGAGATGCGACCATCTGGCAGAAGCCTTCCGAGGACCAATAATACCGGTGCGCGGGAAGGCTGATTGATTCCAGTCCTGGACACAGATTATCTGGCTCGAAAACCGCAGAGCCTGGCGTGATTGTCAGCGCATGCAAGAACGCATCGCCGAGATGGTACATCTGGAGCGATAGATGCCTCAACTCCGGGATCATGGAAAGGAGATCCGTTACGTGGGTTGTGTCGTCCGAACCAGTATGCCCGTAAGACGAGAGGCAAAGACTTAAGGAGGTCAAGGGGCACTTGGAGCGAAGAAGTAAAGACCTGATGCTGATGAAAAGACTGCTCACGTTTGCAGTTGTGTCTTCACCGGTGACTGTGATATCAAGGCTCTCGAGATTCGGCATAGTGAGCTGGCTAAGAGCGTGACTGAGCGCTCCTCGCTGCACTTCCGCAAGCTCGAAGCTTGCTTCACGAACCATGGGAAAGACAAGCTCGGTCGTATCTCGCACATCATCAACAGAAAGTACAAGCTTTTCGATGAACTGCAACTGTGGAGCAAAGCGCACGGTTTCAATGAAATTGTTCCATGTCAAACCGAGAACAATGCTGGTCCGGTTGCGAATGGATAAGCTGCTGAGTTTTCCCAATGTCGGCGCGGGGTCATGGAGGCAGCATATGTCGAACATTCGGAGTTCCCTTAGACGAGGAGAATGGGACAGGTCAAGACAAACCCTTTCTGCAGGGTTTCCCCATCCTGCGTAGACACTGATAGACAATGTTTCTAGGAGAGGCATGTCGCACATCTTGTACGTGTACGTCTTGCCATAAACTTTGTGCGGAAAACCAATGTCGATGTGCTTCCACCGTCGCTGATGAGAAAGCGTCATGACAAGAAGCTCGTCTATTTCCTTATATTCGTCTGAAGGCCATTGTATAAATTTCGGGTCAAATCTAATGAGCAAAGGTGAACTGCGAGATCTGGCTAGCCAGATAGCCCACGCCTTAACTGCCGCCGCGATCCTCGGATGAGTAAAGTCTGGGGGAAGTGGATCCCTTTGTTCGAAAAAATGAAGCTTCGTCCAGAGGGCTGAGTTCGACACGGCGGAGTATCGCCAGGTCCGGCAGACTTGCGACACGTTAAGCGGGGCATCAGTATTCGATGGATATGCAAGATTCGGAAGCGGGAGCCAAGAAATTATTTGGGCGAGGATGTCGGCGTTAATGCCGCTCGCGTGCATGCCGCGCAATTCTGCAAGTCTGTGGCTAAGGCGCTTCAATTCCCGGGCGTCAGCGACATGAGACTCCATCTGCTTTCTGACGGCAACAATTTCGCGAAAGGTGGCCATGGTCGACATCGTGGTGTTCGCGTTAGAAGCGAGTCGGTCGAAGTCCTTGTAATGCTTGATAAGAAAGCTAGTTGAGGCGATGGTGATTCAATTCTGATTGATTTTTCTGAGGAAAAAAAAGGGAATTCAAGAGTCGAGACGATGGTAGTAAGAGCGTAAGAGATGAGCAGGCGTGTAAACGAGAGCAAGAAGTCTTAAAAGGTGATTTCAACAAGCCAAAGCGTGACACAGGCCTCACGACCCATATGCGGATTGATGGTCTCACGCCACTTAGACCGTTCAGCCACAGTGGCCTACAGGTGGGTGTAGAAAGTCTCCGTGATCGCCATGGATATCCGAAAAAGGAAAACATGAATTTATATGTGGGGTGCCCACATATTAGGGGGGGAGCGAAGCGTGTGTGACTAAGGCTTATTCTGAGCTTTTTTATTTTAGCTTTCTATTACCATTGCTTTAATATTTTCAGTGTAGTGTAAATGGTTAAATTTTTCCACTAGTAATGTTAGCTTTTGTATACTTCAATGTGTAGAGAGGATGGCCCAGAGCAAAGTTCTCATGTAAGGGGGCTACACTCTCCCTGGTCACGTGATGTGCATTAGGGAGGCCGGTAAGTCCAATTTTTTTCTTACCAGACCTGATTTAATTTTGTAAGCAGAGTGCAGAATTTATTTGCTAAGATCAAGAGTTGAAGTGTGGAAGGATGAAAGGAAGAGGAGAGAGGAAGCAAGCATACAGGTGGGTGTAGAAAGTCTCCGGGATCGACATGGACATCCGAAAAAGGAAATAAGCTGAAAAACTTGCAGACATGTACATATCACGACCGCTATCCTACTGTGCATGTTACGGAATCAAGGTGTGATGCTTAAATATTTGATATACAGTTTTCAGACACTACAGTTTGTGCAAATTTTGAAGCAGAGTAAATCGTTTTCAAGACTTTGTAACCTGTTTCCTTTTTCGGATGTCCATGTCGATCCCGGAGACTTTCTACACCCACCTGTACATGCAGCGGCTCGCAGCATCATAAGCAGTTCTCAAGGCATGCAGCTGGTCACGTGATAGACTTTTGGGAACCCTACCGTGGTAATTATCTCCCCAAATTTCTTTAAATAATATTTTTGGTAAGCAAAAGTGCAGGATTTATTTGCTGGGCTCAGGAGTTCAAGTTTTTTTTGCGGAGGGAGGGAGAGAAAGAGAAGAGAGACGGTTGCATGCCTCACCATTTACGGCCAGTTCTCACGGGGGAGGCCACACAGCCACTCCGCAAACATCACGTGATAGCTTTTTGGGAGCCCTACCCCGGTAAGAGGGAGCTTCGCTCCCAATAAACTGGAAAACTTGCAGACATGTGCGCACCACCACCTCTATCCTACCGTGCATGATACAAGATCAAGTCATAATGTATTTATTCCTAATATAATGTGTTTAGAGACTACAATTCGCGCAAATTTCGAAGTAGAGGGTCGTTTCCGAGGCCTTGTAACCTGTTTCCTTTTCCGGATGTCCATGTCGATCACGGAGACTTTCTACACCCACCTGTAAGTATTTTCAGATTGACATATAAAGCATCAGCAAAGCATTCCAAGCAGCTCTACTACTTCCAATCCTTTTCTAAATGAAAGGAGATCTCTGTGGACGTAGAAATGACTGCCAAAGACTCGACGCTTTGAGATTCTCCTATGAGCTAACCGATACTCTAATTCCAGAGATACTATCCAGTGGATAGAGAGGGAAAAGCCTCCCATATGAGCTTTGACGAAGGCCTCTGTGTGCTTGGCCTATTTTTTGCAGCATGTCTGGGATATTGTGAGCTTTGTTGGCTTTGGCTTTGCCATTGTATTATAGTGGGGCACAGCTTGGTAACGTGCCTCCCGATTCCGAAACGCAATCGTCGTTACGTTGATATTTTCTCCCACCTTTGCTTTCCAAAAATAACTCGACTTACTCCTGCCCTGTTTCTTGATTACTCGTACTCATCTGCGTCCCATCAAATGCGGAAGCCTAAATTCAAGCAGGAGTTTCTCGCCAGTACGCACTAGTCGTCTGGTATGCTCTCCTCCGATGTCCCCGCGTCTTTGGCGTTTTATAAAAAGTTTCCAACGTATTCCGAAAACAACATAATTCTGGACATGATCAGGGAGTTTCTGCAGTCTCTTCAGTCTCTTCGATCTCCAGCCCTTCTGCGACAAGATTATCGATCACGTCGCGCGTTTCACGACTTGCATCCTCCAGGTATATGCCAGCAATGCCAACCTGCCAAAGCATCTGGCCTGCGCGCCGATAGCGAGAGGCGACCATTTGATAGAAGCCTTCCGCTGACATGTCGTGTCGCGAATCGGGAAACATGATCGATGCCAAGGCTGGGCACAGAGTATTCTGCGGCTCGGAATCTGCAGAGGCTGGTGCGATGGTCAGCGCACGCAGAAATGCATCGTCGAGGTTGCGCATATAGAGGATCAGATGCCTCAGCTTCGGGAGCGCATGCAGGAGATCGAGTATGCGGTTTCTGTCGTGGTCTGGTTGAGAAACTCCATAGCCCAAGAGGTTAAGCTTTAAGTAAGTCAGGGGACAATGGGAACGAAGAAGTAGAGACTTGATGCCGGTGAAGACACTGCTCAAATCTGCGGGTATATGAACTTCGTCGTCAAAGACTGAGATGACGAACGTTACGAGACTCGGCATAACGAGCTGGCTGAGGGCGCAGTATACCGCATTAGGCTGCCTTTCTGTGAGCTGGAATGTTGCTTCACGGACCAGAGGCAAGATAACCTCCGGCGCATCTCGTACGTCACTAACATCAAGCGTAGCATCTTCGATGGACTGCAACTGTGGTGCACAGCGCAAGGTTTGGATGAAAACATTCCACGTCAAATTCGCGTGATCAAAGTAATCATCATCCGAACAATCGTCGTCCGACATGGCCAAAATGCGAAGGTTGCATAACGTCGGCATGGGATCCTTGAGACAGGTTATTTGGGTCATTCGGAGCTCCCTGAGCCGAGGAGCACAGGACAGGTCAAGGCAGACATCTAGCTTCCCGCACGTACTACCTTCTCTCCGGACTGCGTAAACAAAGATAGATAATGTTTCCAGCAAAGGCATGTCGCACATGGTAAAGGCCACGTCATGAGCTTTGTGTGGAAAATCAATCTTAATGTACTTCCATCGTTTCTGGTGAGAAAGAGTCATGGTAAGAATTTTAATTATTCGCTTGTAGTCGTCTAGAGACCACTGCAGAGCATCCAGGTAGATTTCAATGCCCAGAGGAGAGCTTCCAGATCTGACCAGCCAGACGTCCCATGCCTCGACTGCCGCCTCGAACCTGGGATGAAAAATGTTGTCTATTGATTCCTCTTGGTTAGGAAATGCTGGCTCCGAGTCCGCATCTCCGTAAAGCCTAAATTTCGACCAGAGAATCGGGTTCGATAGAGTAACGAACCTCCAAGCCCGGCAGACGTGCGATACGTTCAGTGGGGCATCAGATTTCGATGGATAGGCGAGGTTAGGGGGCAGGAGCCAAGAAAAGATCTCGACAAGGACATCGGCGTTTATGGCGTTTGCATGCGCACCGCGCAGCTCTGCTAGTTTGTGGCTAAGACACGTCACTTCCCGGGCATCAGCGGTCTCCATCTGCTGCTTGACGAAAAGAATTTCGCGAAAGATACGCATGGTCGACATCGTGGTTACGCGCACTGAAGGCAAGCTTGAGCAAGACTCCACAACATACTATATGGTACCGAATGCCGCGACGTATTATACGACTACGCACCAGTATTATGAGCCTGAAGAGACCGTATATGGGTCACTCAAATATATTGCAGAGGCGACGCGACAAGGCTTCTGGTTTCAAAGCCCAGTCACTACTGACTGGCGTTGATAATCGCCACCCTTAGAGGATGCTCGATGGAGAGATTGATCGTGGAGGCGGGGGTAAAAGAGACACAGTCATAATCATTTTGTCTGAGAGATGGAGTGCAGAATTGCCAACAAGGTCTACCCGTTGAGCCTCCCGCCTGCGCCGTGCCAAAAGAGGTTCTGCGGAATTGAAGTTTGCGATGGCTCGCACAAAAAAGAGCTCGATTGTGACTGCCGACGACTCGGACGCCCCTATGCCGAAACCGATGCTGAGCCTCCTGAGATAATAAACAGTCACTCGAACAAAGGGGATGGAGCCTCTTGTGTGTGCTGACTCACGAGTTTTCGAGCTCAATTGTACAGGATAACCCGAGCCAACACCGTACCTGCTCAATGTAGAGCGAATCGAGTCTCGACAGCGGATTCTATCAGACAGACATACCCAACAAACCCGACAACTCCACATCACTCAACTGCCCCTCCCAGATCTAGCAAATACTTCGAGCTTACTTGCTCGGCGCCGTCCACAGGACGCACCCACGCCGCCCTATCCTTCCCATAATATTCCACCTGCGGTACCGCGGTCTCTCCATGCCGGACCGGGACGTCCGCAGGCGCGCCGGGGAAGTCGTCGAGCGCACTGTAGAAGACGGCGAGCGTACGCTCGGCATCGGGCCCGGCGGCGTTGCTGTTGTACAGCGGCGCGGAGCAGAGGCCGCAGAAGCGGCGGAGGAGCGCATTCCCGGAGTCCTGCGCGGAGTCGTGAAAGGTGCGAACAAGCGGCGCGCCCTTCGTTACGTTCACAGTCTGCGGGGCACGTGCCGGGTTAGGCTAAGGCCCAAGATAAGTCGCCAAGACGATCGGAGGCTCACGTCGGCAGGAAAGACGACGTTCGTCGTGAAAACGGTTCCCGTGTACTTCTTGCAGTTCTTGCAATGACAACAGGTTACCCTATTTCGAGTCCGAGCATGATCAGCTAGCGATCCGGGTACATATCTTGTCAATCTCTTACAATATAGGTTCGGCATGCACCTCGAAGTTAACTTCGCCGCACAAGCACGAGCCATGGTACGTTGGGGTCATTCTGGTCGCCTAAGGAGGAACAGTGATACGGACAGACAGCTCCAGGTTTCCAATTGATCCACTTGGCGGCTTACTTAGTCAGGGGTTTGAATTGATAGCGTCATTATTTGGAGAAAAGCACAAAGTTCCCTGCAAACATTGCTAAAGGAGACGACAGAGATATTCAGAGCGAGGAGTCCAATACTATAAGTATATTGCACTGTGAGGTCTGCTGGCTCTGACTAAGTTTTGCTCTTGAGGTTTTACTTCAGATCACCGCCACAATGCACTAATACTGGTAAAATTTCCTTTTCTGTCCGCTCGTCTTCCTCCTCACGAGCGGAGAAGGCGATCTCGAAACAGAGGCTCAAATACGTTCCATATTGGCATATGTCGCGGCTGTATGTAGACATAAAGGTCTATACTTCAAAGAATTCTTGCACACGCAAGATGCAAGATATCATAATATATTCAACAGTGCGCAACCACAAGCGTTAAGAATCTCTAATCACCCATAATTATGACTCGGATCGGTGGACAACGTAACGCGAATATTATTGAGCCTATGCATAATAAGCCTCACCATGGAGGCTTCAAAGCGAGAGAAAGATCATCGGTATAAGAGTTGACAGGGGGGATGATAAAGCACCGCTTACCCTTTTCCTGGGGATCAAGGCGCCTCAGTATTGCCGGATAATTGTCCTGGAGTATGATCAAGTAAAACATAAGCAAAGAATCACACACGAGGACAGCAGTGGTGTCCGAAAAATCAAAGAAACGTAAGAAAAAGAAAACAAAGCGTTGCCCGCTTTGACGAACAAAGCCACCAACAACCCGGATGAACGATCACGTGTGGGCCACTAGAATGCGCGTACAAAAGGTGCGCAGATCCAGTCACCAGTCACCATCTTCTCCTCCACGATGGACTTGGACTATGAGTTCCCGCAGGCCTCTCGCCCTCAAACGTCAACTGTTGACGGCGAGCAGCAACGTCTTTTGTCGCCAAGTCTCTCGTCGACACCAACAGAGTTTGTCGACTACGGCGGGGACGGACAATGCATCGGACTCGCTTTCCCTTTTCTGTGTCAACCGCTGGGATACCCAGCCAGCATGAGTGGAGAATCGCTGTGGGCCTATCCGTCCATGGTGCACGATGACCATGTCGCTGCTCCCACTGGCGGGGAAGACCCAGTGTCTTTCCTGCAAAACAATCACACCAATAAAGAAGATGGGCCAGCATCCCTGCGCGTTTCGGGAGATGCTTACAGCGTCACCTCCGTTTCTACTGCCGAGATTCTCTTGCAGAGAATCACATCCGAGCTCGACATCGGGCCTTCGGTCAGTGCCATAGACAGATGGCTGCATAGCCTATCATACAGCCACCGGGAGGATGCTCGGCGCTCGTAAGAGAGAAAGTCGTCCATCTTTTCCTGGATATCTGGGACCCGGTGAGTGTGCCCTCCTCTTTCTCGCATGCCGCTGACTGACATCCAGCATTCAGTCCTGCAACCATCGGTTTATCGGGGAGTACGAGCTCTTCGTCGCGCCTAGTTCACTCCTTGAGAGTGATGAAAACCTTCCCCTGCGCCTCGTCCATACGAAGAAGGGCACCGTCGTCGCAGAGCTCCTTGGCGAGATGTTCCGTGCCAACATCGTCGCCAGCCACGACATTGCTGACGCCGCAGAGCTCCTCTTCGAGCATCGTTGGTCGAACGGATATATGATCGGGCTCAACACCCTCCTCAGTACCGCAGGCGATGAAATATGCCGATACGCGGCCCAACCTCGCATACTCTCCCTTGCTCAAAATTTGGAGGATTTCAAAGTTGAGTATGGGATACTGGGCATATCGATGGAACACTTCGTCGGGGTAAGTCTTTGAGAAATCATTCGTCATTGATACTCGAGCTGACTGTGAACGCACCTAGGGTATCGCCGAAATGATCTACAAATTCCAAGAGATTCAGGAAATCTCGGAAGATGAAGACACTTGATGTTATTCCTACGCATTCCTGGTGTATGATAGCGTAGTGTGCATTCCGTGTAATCATCGCTCGTTCCGTTATCTTAAACAATATCAAGCGCAAGCTACTCACTTGAATCTGATTCTCAATGCGTGCGCTACTTGTTCACAAAATAGGTGCGATTTCCTGACCGCACCATCCACAATACCAGTGAGCCTGTACGATGGATAGGAAACAGAAAATCTTTTCAGACCTCGATGACTAGCGATGACAGTGTGCGTTGTTCACTGGGTAGGTAACATACGTACGGCGATGAGGCTGGCTTTCGCCTGTACCTCAGAATTTGTACATGGCGACAACGCTGTTCGAAAATTTTCAGGCCTTGAAAACTGGGAGTTATCAACGACGACGTTAAATAGATAAGAACCCATCGCACCTATGCGTTGTACAAAGGCACATTTCGGCGTAAAGATCTCAGATTTGTTCTCGATCATGAATGGGGTCGAAGTTGCGCGAAGTTTTAAGAACGGAAGAATAGACAAATACCATTATGCCGTTGTCGTAAAATTTACGGCAATAGACAGAAAAGCAGGGATGAAAGCCACCAGAAGGCTCATGGAAGTGGGTAAGAAAAGCGACCAAATCGGGCGGAGGCTCGGAATCGGAGAGCACGTGCTCATAGGACTTCCTTTCAATTCCGTCAACTTTCCCCAGACGGAAAGACTTACAGTAATTGGCGTTCTGTACGTATGTGAATCTTGAAGATGACCATCTTAGAAAAGCCACGTAAAAGTACTGAGTTTTGCTGATCTGAGGGCATTATGATTCCGAAGTCACTTAATTATTAGGCTCGGTAGTATTGCACGAGATCCGTTTGCGATATGTATACTTAGCAAAGGAAAAAGAGTGTATTAACGATGATGTTATCCATGCTTCCTGCGTTTACGCTTTTTGCCGCCAGCATCAGCCCCGCCCGCGCCTTGGTCCCCATTACGCACTGCGGCATCCTCGAACACGCCCTGTGCTTTCGCGACAGCTTGCTTCCTGATCTTCTCAGGCACCTTCTCCCAGTAGACCTCTTCCTTCTTTCCCTGCACGAGCACGATCTCGATGGACGTGTCTCCTGCGGGCGGCGCACCCTCGCTATCCAGCGCGCTTGCTTGGGTGATTTTTCGGTCGGAAAAATGGGCGACGAGTGCGCGTGCGTGCTGAGGCGCTGTCAGTCGGAGAAGGCACTGTGAACGAGCCCAGCGACGTCAGAGATAATATGAGAGGCTCAGATAGAGGAAGGAAGCACGTACGCTGTCAAGCCCTTTGTTGTAGTCCACGTAATCGATCGCGTCGGCGGCTCCGCTCGCAACCCCGCCGAGCGCATGCGTAAAGAGCGAACGAAGCGTCGTCTTGTTCGTCTCTGGGTGTACATTTTTGACGAAGACGAGACAGTCCGCTGGATAAGGAAGCGTTGTCTGATGTGCAGGGGCAGGGGCAGGAACAGGAGTTTCTTTTGCTTCGGTGTAGTTTTGCCGAAGTGCTTGTTCCTGAGCATCCAAGACTCTCACGGATGGGCCAGGCCTGCTGGAGGTCATGGTCTTTTCGAGCAGCTGGCGCTGCAGAGAAAGATACTCCATCTTCAGCCTGTCCCACTCTTTCTTCGACAGGCAGCGGAATCCAAGCTCGACAGCTTCGGCCACGACCCCTGGCGTGTCCACAAGTGCCTGGGACGGATGCGAGTCAAGACTCCAGGGCCAGCGCTGCAGGAGGTGCTCCGCGTCTTTCACATGCAGAAGCACGACGAAAGCGAAGCCTCTGCTTTTGGTCGGGGGCGGCGTGCCTGGCTTGTCGTCACGATGAAAAGGGAAGGTTATGATTTGCACTGACTCCGTCTGAGATGTTCCTGGGTCCGTCCCGTCAGCCAGGAGCTCGCGAACGAACTGGTACACGGCCGGAACCGTGCGCACAGAGTGAGGCAGGTTTTCCTGCGGTGTCCTTCAGCTGCCATGTAGATGCACATAGATAGATAGCATACGCACGACATAGATCGTCTTGCTGTCCCATTGAAAAGACGTGTATTTGCGGATCCGCTCTCGCACCTTCGTCCAGTCCTTGCGCCGCACCTCGAACCCGCCTTGTCCCGCTGAACTGCCTCCCCTCTGTCCAATCCACGCATCCTGACATGGCTCCGCGATAACCATGCGACCTTCCAGAACCGAGCTGGACTTAATACAGCGCATGAGTGCCAACTCCGGCGGTATGGGCGTCATGCCTGCAAACGCTGGCGCCGAGGATGTCACATAACTGAGAGGAACGACTTCGAGCTCGATCAAACTCAGAAAAGATAACCTCGAAGCGGAAGAGCCTTACAACCATCCTCATTCGTTTCCATTATCTCTAACATCTCCCGGCTCGACCATAATGCGTGGTCAGATAGTGCCAGCTCGAGGAGGGCAGCATATGCGCCGTCGTCCAAATACGCTTCCTTTTGCTTGAGCCTGCCAGTCTGTCTTCGCGCTCGCACACTTTCTGAGTCGTCTCCTCCTCCTGCGTACATCTCTCCGGCCTTTGCATGAGTAGACTCGGCTATCTTTGACGACGAAGCGACCTGGCGTGCGGGCTTGACCGGTTTTTCGCCGGACTTGGCGAGCTTTCTCGGCACGAATGCGAAACCTGGAGTAGCCATGCTATCAAGCCAGAATAACCAGTTAACCCAGACGATATGGGCTCAATGCAGCTCAGAACATGCCAGCTCAAAAGGTCGCCTAAAAGTCTCAAGAAGAGTTACGGGACGCGCGACGACGCGTACGAAACGCGTGATACCGAGCGTGACCTTCCGTTATTGCATTACCTCCAAGACTCCAAGTTCTCGAAAGTCGTCCGCGGGCGGCGCGAGCAAAAGGATTCATGCGCATCGTGAAGCGCACGAACGAATTCGAGATACTCGCCGGCGCGCACGCGGTGAAATGTCCGCCCACCAAAAACATACTTTTTTTAGTAGGCCGCTCAGCTTTTCAGTCGTCTCACAGTCCTTTCTCACACCCACCCACTTTCTCTCTTCTTGTTCACGGCTCATGCGTACAGTGAGGCCATGTGAGCCGATTGCGCTCCCCGCCTCACGCTAGAGTGCCCGGCGCGGGATCCCTCACAGGCGAGTACGTCTGCCTTTTAATCTGAACAAGAAAGACACAAGAAGCTATTCGCGGTATGCAGCAAAGCATATTCCATTGTTCTATACATATTAGAACAAGCGAGAAATGCTCCAACGATCGTCTCCATTTAGGGCGTGCCATCCTAAACTCAAGTCCGCCGAGCCTCCAATTTCTGGTGCATCGTGTCGAAGGCTCGGCGCATAGTGAAAGGCGCAATGGCCGCTTGAACTTTGCAATGCACCAAGACATCGTTATTGAATTCAATCCCTCCGGCATATTCTTGGGAGCAATCAAAACATGCAGGACTGACAGACTTCTCCGGAAGTTAACTTGGAATCTGGCATTGCTTCAAGGTCAGGAATCCTAACTAGACGAACCATGTCAGTTCAAGTAATTGAAGGAAGGCGCCGTGGACGAGTGGCGTGGAACCACTCTATCCCTTTGTGAAGCCTCCATTGTCGACAATTCTGCATCTCTCAGCCGAAATGAATATAAGGGAGTCTTTGCGCCCGCCTTCGCGACCAATCTCTCCATCGAAATTTTTGGAAACGTAGCGATGCTCTACTGTATCAATACAAGCCAGTAGACAGTACGATACGGTATGTACCCATATTTGAGTAATACGACATCACTGATGCTGATATGTTTTATTTCTGCTTATTGGCCATTGCTCATCAACATTTTTGTTTCAAGCCATATAATCCACTTGAAACCAGAAGCCTCGTCACGTCGCCTCTGCAACATATTTGAGTGACTCGTACACGGCCTCTTCCTCTGGCTCATAATACTGGTACGTAACTTTAAAATACGTCGCGGAACTTTGCTCAAGCTTGCCTCCAGTGTGCACACCACGATGTCGACCATGCGTATCTTTCGCGAAATTCTTTTCGTCAAGCAGCAGATGGAGACCGCTGATGCCCGGGAAGTGACGTGTCTTAGCCACAAACTAGCAGAGCTGCGCGGTGCGCATGCAAACGCCATAAACGCCGATGTCCTTGTCGAGATCTTTTCTTGGCTCCCGCTCCCGAACCTCGCCTATCCCTCGAAATCTGATGCCCCACTTAACGTGTCGCACGTCTGCCGGACCTGGGGATATTCCGCTGTCTCGAACTCAGCCCTCTGGGCGAAGCTTTATTTTTACGCACAGAAGGATCTGTTCTCCAACTGGACAGACTCGACAGAACTTTCAGAAATGATTCATCCGAGGATCGAGGCGGCAGTAAAGGCGTGGAGTATCTGGCTAGCCAGATCTCGCAGCTCACCTTTACGCATTAAATTTGACCTGACCCTTATAAATTTGTCTTCAGACGATTATAAAGAAATATTCAGGCTTCTTTCCATGACTCTTTCTCACCAGCGTCGCTGGAAGTATATCGACATTGATTTTTCGCTTGAAGAACATGATGTCGCCTTTACGATGAGCGACATGCCTCTGCTGGAAGCATTATCTGTCCGTGTCAATTATGAACGCGCAAACCCTGTAGGTGACAGAAGGGTTAATCTTGACCTGTCCCGTTCTCCTCATCTCAAAAAACTCCGAACGTTCGGCATATGCTACCTCCATGAACCTGCACCGACATTTGAAAACCTTAGCAGCTTATCCATAGGCAGCTATGCCTTCGGTTTGACATGGAACCATTTCATCCAAACCGTGCGCTTTGCCCCACAGTTAAAATACGTTAAAGAGCTTGCACTTCCTATCGACGATGTGCGAGATACTGCCAAGGTTGTCTTGCCCATGGTTTGTGAAGCAAAATTCGAGCTTGCAGAAACGCAGCCTCGAGCACTCAACCACGCTCTTGGTCAACTCACTATGCCAAATCTGGAGAGTCTTTATGTCACAGTCTATGATACGGACACAACTGCAAACGTGAGCGGTCTTTGCGTCAGCATCAGGTCTTTAATTCTTCGCTCCAAGTGCCCCTTGACCTCCTTAAGTCTTTGTCCCTCGTCTAACCCTGGTTCGGACGACACAATCCACGTACTCGACCTCCTGTCCACGGTCCCGGAGTTGAGGCATCTATGTCTCGAAATTCACGACCTCGACGATGCATTCCTGCATGCGCTGACGATCATGCCAGACTCTGCTGATTTCGAGTCAGGAGATAATTTATGCCCCAAACTGGAATCAATCGACTTACCCGACGAGTCGCAGCATCGTATGTCCTTGGATAGCATCTGTGAAATGATCGCATCTCGCTGGCGTGCAGGCGGCACGCTTCGGAAAGTTTCCTTTTCCATCAGATACCTATTACGCGCAAATTCTCGCGCGCAGAGCATGATTTTTGAATTCGCCTCGGAAGGATTGGTGATTGAATTCTACGATTCGCGTTTGAAAGGCTACAATTCGCCTTCGGAAGACGACGGTTCGCCCTTTCCCCTCCTTGATCGAATGCTCAAGCTGACCATATTCGTGTCTATGTATACAGAGTAATACATAACTGTACTCCTTTCAAATGAGTCTTATAGGACTGCGAAGGCGATGAAAGCAAAGCAGGAACGTTGGGAAGAACAGATGTCGGTCGAGTAGTGGCAATTCATTCGACTAGGGTCGAAGCTCCCAGGTTTGCTAATTATTTAATGCTGAGGTGATATTTACTTCAGAAATGGCGTTGGACTTGAGACATGTTGTCAAGGAATAAGTACAACAGAGAGTATTGTCTTGCATGCAAACCGAATTTGTGGATCACTGGGATTGATGATCTAGCATACCAGATGAGGCTCGGATTTTTTTGCGCTCAACTGCTTGAGTCTCCAAAATCCATGCAACCATCGTACACAAAGGAGTGGCTGCAGTTAAATAAACTTCTTATAAGACATCATAGAGGCGGGGACAAACCAAGACCGACAAAGTTTAATATACCATGTAAATTCTGCAAGATATTTCGTTTAGGCACGAAGAGGAGCTGCTTTCGTTAAGAGTGAATCGGCATCCAACTCAAAATCGTCGTCAAAGCTCGTACAGGAGTTTAACTGGACTCTGGGCATCGATTAATTTAAAAAACTATTGAATCATAACATTTTATGAACAGAGCACTAGCTTAATTCAGGAGAAGATTGGTAGTAATAGAGCTGCTGGGCAAGTGCTGACGGTGCTTTGTGCATGAATCTGAGAGAATCCTTAGACCACTGTGGCTGGACGGTCCAAGTGGCGTGAGACGATCAATCCGCGTACCGACTCTGACTTGTTGAACTTTCTTTTAAGATTTCTTGCTCTCGTTTGCACGTCTGCTCTTACTATCAACGTCTCGATTTTGGAACAACTTTTCTTTTCAAACGAATCAATCGGACTCGAGTCTTCGACTAGACAACAACGACTTCGACCGACTCGCTTCTAACGCCGACACCATGTTGTCGACCATGGCCACCTTTCGCGAAATCGTTGCCATCAGAAAGCAGATGGAGTCCCATGTCGCTGATGCCCGGGAATTGAAGTGCTTTAGCCACAGACTTGCAGAATTGCGCGGCATGCATGCGAGCGGCATAAACGCTGACGTCCTAGCCCAGATAATTTCTTGGCTCCCTCTTCCGAATCTCGCGTATCCATCGAATACTGATGCCCCGCTTAACGTGTCGCAAGTCTGCCGGACCTGGAGATACTCCACTGTCTCTAACTCAGCCCTCTGGGCGAATATTTCTTTTTACGCACAAAAGGATCCGTCATTCGACTTGACAAACTCGTTGGTATACCCTGAAGTTATCCAACCAAGGATCTTTATTCAACCAAGGATCGAGGCAGCAGTTAAAGCGTGGGCTATTTGGCTAGCCAGATCTTGCAGCTCACCTTTGTTCATTAGACTTGACCCGAACCTTATAGTATGGACTTCGGATGAGCATGAGGGAATAACCAAGCTTCTTGTCATGACGCTTTCTCATCAGCGACGCTGGAAACACATCGACATTGGCTTTCCACAAGAATACTATGATATGAAGTATACGATGTGCGATATGCCTCTGCTGGAAACATTGTCTGTCGATGTCCAATTAGCATGGGCAAAGCCTGCAGGAAGGGTTTGTCTTGACCTGTCCTGTTCTCTCCTCATCTCAGGGAACTCCGGATGTCCGACATATGCTACCTCCATGACCCCGCACCGACATTTGGAAAACTTAACAAATTATCCATACGCAACCGGAATGGCCTCCTTTTCGGTCCGACATGGAAGGATTTTATCCAAACAGCGCGCTTTGCTCCACAGTTGCAGTTCATCGAAAAGCTTATACTTTATGTCGCCAATGTGCGAGATACGACAGAGGTTGTCTTGCCCATGGTTCGTGAAGCACGTTTCGAGCTTGTGGCAACGCAGCCTCGAGCACTCAGACACGCTCTTAGCCAGCTCACTATGCCGAATCTTGAGAGCCTTGATATCACCGTCTATGGTACGCACATAGCTGCAAACGGGAGCAGTCTTTTCATCAGCATCAAGTCTTTGATTCTTCGCTCCAAGTGTCCCTTGACCTCCTTAAGTCTTTGCCCTCGCCTGACTGGCGTTATGAATCGGACGACACAACCCACGTACTCGACCTCCTGTCTATGATCCCGGAGTTAAGGCATCTATCGCTCAGATTGCACAATCTCGGCGATGCATTCTTGCATGCGCTGACGATCACGCCAGGCTCTGCGGTTTTCGAGCCAGAAGTTAATCTGTGTCCAGGACTGGAATCAATCAGCTTTGCCGGGTGCCGGCATTTCATGACCTCGGAAGGCTTCTGCCAGATGGTCGCATCTCGCTGGCGTGCAGGCGGCACACTTCGGAAAGTTTCCGTTTCCTACATGCACCTAGACCTCGCAAGTTCTCAAACGCGTAGTATGATTAATGGATTCCTCTCGGAAGGATTGGCGATTGAAAGCGACGGTTTGGATTTGAAACGCTGCGGTTCGCCTTTGGAATACTACGATTCGTCTTCAAAAGACTACGGTTCGCCCTTTCCCCTCCTTGATCGAACGCAAGCTGACCATAATCGTGTCTATGTACAGACTAATACATAACTATACTCTTTTCGAATGTGTCCTATAGGATTGTGCGGGTGACGAAAGCAAAGCAGGAACGTTGGGAAGAGTAGATGTCACTGGAATGATGGCAATACATTCAAGCTAAGATTAGGCTCTCAGGATTGTTGAGAATTTGATGCAGGGCGATATTTACTTCAGAGACGGGGTCGGATTTGAGACGTGTATAAGATAATTTAAAATTTTAATTAACAAAGTCTCCATCACGTATCCAGTGTTGGCTTTGTGGTAACTGCAGTTTGGGATCGAACACATTAGACAAGACTTTTAAAGTCTTGTGCCCAAGCGCGCCAGAGAACATGGTGAGCTGGGGAGACAGCAGCTGCCAGCACTGTTTTCAAAACTCTACTACTCCGACGTACGGATCGTATCGATGGCGAATTTCTGGAGCACTTCTGATCTGCAATGGAGGAGCAAGGACACTGGGAAGGTTTGGAGAAAGCCACAATCGTCGGGTGTCGCGGGCTGAGAAAAAGAACAGAAAAAGCGAATTCACAGAGGTTCGAATGGATTTCACATTGGGATTGGTCGCAATTGTAAACATAGAGGCTTTATGCTTCAGGAATCTTGCCCATGCGAGATGCAAGGTATATTTTATAGTGTGCAATCACAAATGTCAAGAATCTCTAATCACCCAATATTATGATCCTCGATGAATAACGCAACGCGATGTTATTGCTTCTATGCATAATAAACCTTCGCCAAAGCGAGCAAAAAATCATCAATGAGTAGGAGGATGATAAATCGCTTACCCTCTTTCTCTTGGGGATCGAGACGCTCAACATTGTCAGAGGATTTCTCTGGAATGTGATAAAGTAACCCATAAGTAAAGTATCACACGCGAGAACAGGCTGAAAAGTTAAGTAATATAAAATACAAGCATTGCCCGTTTCGATGAACAAAGCCACCAACACAAAGCCACCAACAACCCGGTGAACGATCACGTGCGGGCCACCAGAATGCGCGTACAAAAGGCTCGCGGATCCAGCCACCAGCCGCCAGCCACCATCATCTCCTCCACGATGGACTTGGACTATGGATTCCCGCAGACCCCACCTGCCACCCCTCGCCCTCAAACGTTGAGTTTACCCCCTTGTGACGGCGAGCAGCAACTTCCTTGTCCCCAACTCTCTCATCGACACCAGCAGAATTCGTCGACTATGGCGGGAACGGCCAGTGCATCGGACTCATTTTCCCGTCTTTGTGTCAACCGCTGGGATACCCAGCAGCATGAGTGGAGAATCGCTATGGGCATATCCGTCCATGGCACGATGACCATGTCGCTGCTCCCGCCGGCGGGGAAGACCCAGTGTCCTCCCTGCAAGACAATGTCAACCCTTTAGGGGATGCGCCGACATCCCCACACTTGGGGATGCTTACAGCGTCACCTCCATTACTAGCGCCGAGATTCTCTTGCAGAGAATCACATCTGAGCTCGACATCGGGCCTTCGGTCGGTGCCATAGACAGCTGGCTGCATAGCCTACCGTCCAGCCACAGGATGACGCTCTGCTCTCTATAAGAGAGAAAGTCGTCCATCTATTCCTGGATATCTGGGATCCGGTGAGTATGCCCTCCTCTCTCTCGCATGCCACTGACTGACATCCAGCATCAGTCTACAGCCATCGTTTCATTGGGGAGTACGAGCTCTTCGTCGCGCCTAGTTCACTCCTTGAGAGTGATGAAACCTTCCCCTGCGCCTCGTCCATACGAAGAAGGGGATCGTCGTCGCAAAACTCTTGGCGAGATGTTCCGTGCCCACATCGTCGCCAGCCACGACATTGCTGACGCCGCCGAGCTCCTCTTCGAGCACCGTTGGTCGAACGGATATGTGATCGGGCTCAACACCCTCCTCAGTGCCGCAGGCGATGAAATATGCCGATACGCGGCCCAACCTCGCATTTTAACCCTTGCTCAACATTGGAAGATTTCAAAGTCGAGTATGGGATACTGGGCTTATCGATGGAATACTTCGTCGGGGTAAGCCTTGAGAAATCATTCGTTCTTGATACACGAGCTGAATGACGTACCTAGGGCATCGCTCAAATGATCTATGAGTTCCAAGGGAATCAGGGAAGCTCGGGAGATGAAGATGCTTGATGTTCTATCTACGTTCCTAGTATTATAGCGTAGTGTGCATTCCGTGTAATCATCGCTCGTTCCATTACTTAAAAATATTAAGCGCAAGCTACTCACTTGAATCTCAATGGGTGCGCTAGTCGTTCGCAAGATAGGTGCGATATCCCGATCGCTCCATCCACGAGATCAGCGAGTCTGCATAATGATAAGAAACAAGATTCTTCTCAGACGTGTTCTTACCAGTCAGAGGGTAGGTGGAATTCGTACAATGATGGGCTGGCTTCCGCCTGTACCTCGAATGTGTAGACGGTGAACGCGGTTCAAAAGACTCCAAGGCTTGAAGACTAGGAGGAGACAGAGAGTTGTCAACACGACGTTAAGATAAGAACCCATGCGTCCCTGCGTGTTGTAGAAAGGCACATGTCGGCGCAAAGATCTCAAATGTTCTTGATCATGAATGGGGCCGAAGTGCGAGAAGTTTGAAAAATGGGAGAATAAACAAAGACCATCAGGCTATTGTCGGAAAATTATGAAAAAAGCCATCATAGTAGGAGACTGATGTAAGTGAGGGAGGCAATGCCTGCCAAAAGAGTGTGCACGCTTTGTATTCTGACAGATGATCGGCACATGCCAATTTAAGAAACTCGCCAGCTTGACGAAATTCAGCCACTCCTTGCTGACTTTTCTCTTTAAAGAGCCATAAAACTGTGATTTAAGGCTATAATACAATGAACACTTGATATAATGTAGCTTATTTATGTGGAAAAATAGCGAAGAAAAGAGCAGGAGGTGAGCACATTTTCGGTTGTCACGTGATCTCAGCGCGCACAGGAATGCCGCGCATACATGCAAATGCGCAGAACAAGTTTCTGAGCTCAATTCTCCACAGTTCTGCCAAATTTATGCTGGAAATGTTTCGGGCGATATGGGGCTGGGACGTCTGCTTGGCCGAATTTTTAATTTCTCCCTCAAGGTGGCAAAACGATGGTCTTACATGTCTGTTCTGACACGTTGAGGGATAAATAAAAAAATCGACCAATTAGACCTCCCAGACCCATATCACCCGAAAATTTTCAACTTAAATCGTGCAAAATGGTGGAGACTTGAGCTCCAAAACTTACCTTGTAGCTCGCCTTTCACTCATGAGCCGCACAATTTCCATTTTGGTAGATGTGTAAACAACTACAAAGGCACACTCTTTTGCCTCCCCTCTGCTCATCTCTTACGCTCTTACTATCATCATCTCGGTTCTTGAGTTATTTTTTTTTCTCAGAAGAATCAATCAGAATTGAGTCACCATCGTTCGACTGACTCGCTACCATGATGTCGACCATGGCCACCTTTCGCGAAATCGTTGCCGTCAAAAAGCAGATGGAGTCTCATGTCGCTGATTCCCGGGAATTGAAGCATCTTAACCACAGACTAGCAGAATTGCGCGGCGCGCATGCGAGCGGTTTAAACTCCGACATCCTCGCCCAGATAATTTCTTGGCTCCCGCTTCCGAATCTCGCATATCCGTCGAATACCGACGCCCCACTTAACGTGTCGCAAGTCTGCCGGACCTGGCGATACTCCGCCGTGTCGAACTCAGCCATCTGGACGAAGCTTTATTTTTACGCACAAAAGGATCCACTTTTCAACGAACAAATCTTGTTGGGACACCCGGAAGCTATTCGTCCGAGAATCGAGGCGTCAGTTAAGGCGTGGGCTATCTGGCTAGCCAGATCTCGCAGCTCACCTTTGCTCATTAGATTTGACCCGAAATTTATACGATGGTCTTCAGACGAATATAAGGAAATGGACAAGCTTCTTGCCATGACGCTTTCTCACCAGCGACGCTGGAAGCATATCGACTTTGGTTTTCCGCCAAAATATCACGACATGATGTTTACGATGCGCGACTTGCCTCTGCTAGAAACACTGTCTATCAGTGTAAAAGCAGGATGGAGAACACCTGTAGAAGGCGAATGTCTCTATCTTGACCTGTCCTATTCTCCTCGTCTAAGGGAACTCCGAATGTTCGATGTATGCTGCCTCCATGACCCCGCACCGACATTTGGAAAACTTAACAAGTTAACCATACGCAACCGGAACGGCCTTCTTTTCGGTCCGACATGGAGGGATTTTATCCAAATTGCGCGCTTTGCTCCACAGTTGCAGTTCATCGAAAAACTTATGCTTTATTGACGAAGTGCGAGATACGACCGAGGTTGTTTTACCCATGGTTCGTGAGGCAAGTTTCAAGCTTACGGAATTGCAGCCACGAACGCTCAGCCACGCTCTTAGCCAGCTCACTATGCCGAATCTCGAGAGCCTTGATACCGCAGTCTGTCGTACTGCAAACGCGAGCAATCTTTGCTTCGGCATCAAGTCTTTACTTCTTCGCTCCAAGTGCTCCTTGACCTCCTTAAGTCTTTGGTTCTCGTCTGCCTGGCACCCTGGATCGGACGATACAGTTCACTTAGCCGACCTCCTGTCTACGATCCCGGAGTTGAGGCATCTATCCCTCAAAATAAACAACCTCGACAATGCATTCTTGCATGCGCTGGCTATCATACCAGGCTCTGCGGATTTCGAGCCAGAGCATAATCTGTGTCCAGGACTGGAATCAATCAGCGTTGCCGAGTGCCAGTCCTTGGAAAGCTTCTTCCAAATGGTCGCATCTCGCTGGCGTGCAGGCCGCACACTTCGAAAGTTTTCGTTGACGACATCTACCTTCGATACGTAAGTTATCGAACGCGTAGCATGATTAATGGGTTCGTCTCGGAAGGATTGGTGATCCAAAGCAACAGGTTACATTTAGGAGGTTGCAATTCGCCTTTGGAAAACCACGATTCGTCTTCGGAAGACGACGGTTCGCCCTTTCCCCTCCTTAATTGAACACGCAAGCTGACCATATACATGTCTATGTACAGACTAATGTACGACTATACTCTCTTCAAATGTCTTATAGGATTACGAAGGCGATGAAAGCAAAGCAGGGACGCTGGAAAGAAGAGGTGCCACTCAAGTAGTGGAAATACAATCAAGCCAGTATTGAGGCTCTCAGGTTTGTTGATAATCTCATGCAGAGGCGATATTTACTTCAGAGATGGGGTCGGATTTGAGACATTTCCAAGGAAGAGGTATAGCAGAAGGTCGTCTTGCATGTAAAACCGAAGAAGAACAAACCGTCGGACATGTGTATTTGACAATTTATAATCTAATTGATGATCTCTCCATCACGTATCCAGTGTTGGATTTATGGCTAACTGCGATTTGAGATCTAACACGTCAGACAATATTTCTAAGAGTTTCGTGCCCAAGGAGGCACGGGGAGTGTCTGCAGGACACCACCACAAAACTTCCTTTTTCGTCCGCTAAGCCCCATGGATCCAGTTCTTCGAGTTGTGCATGCAAGGTGAAGAAAATTCTTAGAAAGATCAGAAACAGAGACAACTATGCGTAGGAAAAAAAACATTTGGATGCACATATTATATGATAATAGAAAAGAACGGAGTGGCTGTAGATCATCCAATACCAATAAAACTTCCTTTTCCGTCCGCTCGTCTTTCCTTCCCCGCGCCGTCCGTCGTCCAAACCCACCTCCGCACGCCATCCCCCCATGTCAAAACGAGAAGCCTCCCCGCCGCCGTCGGGCGTGCTCGTGAAGCGCGCGCGCGGGTCGACGCCCGAGATGCAGATCGCCATCTCGTCCGCGGGCGACGCGAGCAAGCAGGGGCTCGTGCGCACCGTGAAGCGCACGAGCGGCCTCGAGGCGCCCATCGTCAGCCTCGCTGGCGCGCACACGGTGAGTCGTCCAGAACACTAAGGGTATGCTTTTTTGAGGGCCGAAGCTGACGCGGCGCGCAGGCGGAGATCATGAGCTGCAGGTTCGACCCCTCCGGCCAGAACGTCGCGGCGTGCTCGGCGGACCGGAGCGTCTGTGCGTATCCTCCCATCTTTCTCTCAATACGCCCCCGAGGACTACCACCCCGCACCGCCCACAGCGCTCTGGCGCACCTACCCTCCTACATCAAACTACGGACACCTCACGACGCTGCACAAAGCGCCCGTGCTCGACCTGCAGTGGTCGCTGTTCGCACCGCTGCTCTACACCCTCCGCGGACGGCTGCCTGCACTACACGGACCTCCGACGGGGGTGCGCGCGCGCCGCGTGCGCGCACACCGCGGCGTCGTGAACGCGCTGGACCGCACGCTCGCGGCGGCGCGGGCGTCGAGCTCGTCGCGACGGGCGCGGACGACGGGCGCGTGCACGTGTGGGAGGGCGGCGACGACGGCACGAAGGGCGCCGTCGCGACGTTCGAGTCGGCTGCCCCGTCACGGCCGTCTGTTGGAGCGCGGACGGCGCGACGCTGTACGCGGGCGCGCTGGACAACGAGATCCAGTGCGTTTTCTTTTCTTTTCTTTCGTTTCTTTTCCGCGTCTGCGACCCACTCGAAAAGCTCACTCGCTCACGCGGCTGCAGGTCTTCGACCTGCGCAAGGGCCTCGAGGTGTACGCGCTCACGGGGCACACGGACACGCCGACGTCGCTGGCGCTCTCGCCGAACGGGCACTTCTGCTCTCACCGTCGTTTGCCTCGCAGACGCTCATCCACGATGTGCGCCCGTTCTCGCCGAGCCCGTCGCGCGTGCACCGCACGCTGCTCGGCGCGCCCGCGGGCTTCGAACACACGCTGCTGCGCGCCGCCTGGAGCCGCGACGATGGCGGCGGGCGCGTCGCGGTCGGCGGCGCAGACAGGATGGTGTGCATCTGGGACGTGGAGAGTGCGAAAATACTGTACAAGGTGCCTTTACTATCTATGGGAAGGACGCAGAAACTGATGTTCTTTGAAGCTCCCCGGGCACAAGGGCACCGTCACTGCTGTAGACTTCCACCCGAAGGAGCCCATAAGTGCGTTTCTGTCATTTTTTTCACGGTCTAACTACAGGCGTTTGTTGATGTCGCCTCCTCAGTTCTTACGGGTAGCAAGGACGCTACCATGCTTCTTGGCGAGCTGGAGCCGGGGCTGGCTGTTTAGTTACGATATGTGCTGCATGTATAACTTATGTCGTAAACGTCACACGTGTACCCGAAAGCAAAGCAAAGCAAAGCAAGAAAGAGTTCGGACACCTAAACTCGCTACGCCGACGTGCTCAGCAAGCGAAGACGGAGGCAAGGCAGACAGAGCACTCACTTTTCTTACACATAGACACAAGCGCGTCGCTCCGCTGCTGCTACCGCTTCGCCTGCGCGAGGGCCTCCGGGTTGAACAGCGCCTCGTTCATGTTGACGTCGCCGTCGACGTCGACGTCCACGTCCTTGCGCTTCGGCGGCATGACATCCCGGGCCGTACAACACCCTGTGGTTGTCGAAGTCGTTCAGCACGCCGACGGCGAGGCCCTTGCGGTGGTAGAAGAGGATGTTCGCGGGGGACACGTCGCCATGCGGGAGTGTGCACTCGGACGCGAGGAGCTGGAGACCTGCACGACACAACAAACGCATAGTCAGTCAGTCGCAGCCACATCACTGCACCACCGCACCACACAGGGCGGGCGCACCTTGCATCGCGTGCCCCGTCACGAGGAAGAACTCGCGCGTGCCGGGGTGGTTGAGGCGGCGGCTCGTCGCGGTCGGCTTCATCTTCGGGCGAGCGGCGCGGCGATCGTGCGCTCGCGCGGGTCCGCGCTCGGCGGGGGCAGCGCGCGCAGCCCCGCAGGGGCTCGCGGGGTGTATCTCTGCGTCCGTGCACGGGCGGCCGGGCTTGGAGGCGGGGCCCGGGTCCTTGCTGGGCGCTGTGGGCGGCGCCGGCGACGGGCTTCCGGGGAAGAAGACTTTGCTTTGGTCGGGTCGTACTTTATGTCGGTACATGAGTGACAGAGAGAGAGAGAGAGGAGAGAGAGAGCGAGGAGAGCGAGGGAGAGCAGCCTGCGATTAGCGACTCGCGTTTCCACACCACGTGATTTCAACATGTGGCTTGGTCATAAATATTATTAAAGAAACGATTTAAGGCTACATATCAGCAGATCGTAATCCTACACAGCGACAAACGATCCCGGTGCGGCGGGGGCCCGCCAGCTCAGCCAACTGACGACGAGCTGGCGGCGCTGTACAGAATGTCCACCTCTTCGTGCGCGGCCTCGCGGCGCTCCGCCTCGCTCAGCTCGCTCGGCGCGGTCCGGGGGGCGTCGATGTCGTTGAGCACGCCAACGAGCCGCCCGTCGTCCTCCCTGTGGTACGCGAGGATCTCCGCCGGGCAGATGTACTTGTGCAGCAGGCCGCATTCCCTGACGAGCTTGTGGTGCCCTGTAGGTCAGAACGTTTACATGAGTATGAGTATGCGCATGTGGTCAGCACGGGCCGCGGCGCACCCTCGACGATGTGGTAGCCCTTCACCAGCATGTCGAGCAGCGTCGTCTTCATGACCATCATCGACGCCATGCGGTGCGCGAGCGGGCCGCGATCGTGCGGTCCTCGACGACGCGCGTGTCCTGCCCGGCGATGGTGGCGCGCATGCGCGGCGTGCACGGCAGGCGCCGCAGCCCGCGCGAGGGGTCTGGGACGAGGATGATGGCTAGCATGTCGGAATTCGTCTTCGGCTTTGGCGAAGGCTTCGGCTCGACGGCCTCCTTTCCTTTCGCCTTCTCTGCTTTCGCTTTCTCCTGCTTTTCGACCTGTGGTGCTGCGTTAGGCTCCGGCTCGCCGTCCGTCGTAGCCTCAGCCTCGTCTGCCTTTGGCTGGACCTTCTTGAACTTCCTTCGCCTTCACTTTCTTCGAGAACGAATTGCTCGAGCGCCTGTGTGCCATCGGGGAGCTGCAAAACTGGGTGGTTGTGGTTAGCGAATGCGTGAAAGACTGGGACGCGCCGCCGCGCAGTGGCATTGGATTTGGCTTTGGCGTTGGGCCGACCATGCGCGCGTGACTAAGCGCGAGCCACCCACGTTTGGCCAAGGGACAAGGCTGAGACTGAGCACAATTACGAGTAATACATTGTTTAGAGACACAATCAAAATACATGTACATCCACAACTACATGTAACACATCCATATGCAAAGGGCAGCGCCCGTCCCGGCCTAGTACAGGCTGACCTTGGGCAGCGCTTTGCCGTTCTCGTCCACCGGCCAGCCCGGGGGCGGGAAGTCCCTCGGGCTGCGTGGTATGTCCAGGTCGCTCAGCACGCCGCGTATCTCCGTCTCGCGGCGGTACAGCCACATCGTCGACACGCGCGAGACGTCGCCGTGCACGCGCCCGTCGCAGTGCTCGTACAGCGCTTGGATGGCTGCGGGCGGGTGATCAGCCACGCGTCGTGGTGGTGGAAGGGTGAGGGGACGCACCGTGCACCACGTCCTTCGTGAACATGACGAGATCCTTGAGACAGTTCGGCATCCCGGACGCGGCGGGGCACGTCATGCGGTGCGCGAGCGGCGCACGTATCGTGCGCCCTCCCACAACTGCGAGATGCCCGTTCGTGTTTGTGGTGCGCCGCGGCGGCGTCGCAGACGCGGCGCTGCCGTCTGACTTCACCAGGGCGCGGTTGGCGCACTCGGTCGTGGGTTGCTGGTGAGCTTGGGTGGACATGGTGGGAGACGGGTAGGCGAGGTGTGGTGTTGAGTTCGACGAACGCGAGTCGCTTGTATTTATGTGGCTGCCGCTAACGTGAC